>JAAEAF010002934.1:0-139934 GCA_011037195.1 Triatoma infestans
ATTTGCTAAAAACCACTTTTTTGGACTCATGGGACCTCAAAACGGATATTTCCGGTGAAAACTCGATATCGAAAATTTGACACGATTACAATACTTCCTCTTACTAGGAGTAAAAATACTCCATAGCTCTGCTCGCTCCTATCTGGATGCATGGACTCGAAACGTACGAATTTTTTTTTTTGTTTTGTTGAAACACACCGTTCTCGAGCTCTCGCCCATAAAAGCCTAATAATTATACTCACCCCCCAATGATCCCGAAACAAGAATGATTCCAAAAGAAGATAAGATGGAAGGCTACAACAAGGTACCTTCAATATATTGTAATAAAATTATGCCACTAAAAGCAAAACTAAGCTATCAGAGACATTTTCCGTGATAGCCTGCTTCATTTTGTGGTCATCGACCGGTTTCGGGCGTTCGCCCATCTTCAGGATGCGTTTTCAGACAGTGTGATAATACAGACTTACAAATAGCAAATTCAGAACCAACCATCACATAAACTAAGCTAACTGAACAGCATCGCATTCACACAATAAATATATTCATATTTTACGCCTGCAGACACAATTGCTATCCTAATTGACCTCTCTATACTCATTATTCCTAAGAACCCAGCTAAAAAATCGATAACTACCCAATCAAAGTCATTCATGCCACAGTCATACAATAAATTACTAACATCCAACCACGCACGCTTCGCAGATCCTTCAAAATCTCCCCACAGAGTACTACGTCGAACGTTATGTTTCAGCAAAGCGTTACAAATTTCAAATGCCCTACAATCAAAAATCCTTCACACAATCGTCGAGACTCCTTTTTATGTCAGCAACCACACTATCCATACTGACCTAAAAAAAAAAATCCCATTTGTCCACGACTTTGTCAAGTCCCGGATATATTAAATTTCATTCCAAACTTCCCCATAACTACAACAACCCAATGATACGGTTTTTTGTCACAGACAGTAATGGAAAATGATAGGATTCCGTTTTGGATACATCATCGTATCTGACAAACGAAAGTTTCGGTTAAAAACCATCGAACGAAAGTGAATCTTCATTTAATATTTTTCTTTTTGTGCAGTTTTTCGCAATTTTCTTAAAAAAATAGCTCCAACGATTTTGTTTAAACATTTTTTTACATTCGCCAAATATCATTCGCACATTGTTTGAAGCATTTATTCGGGTGAATTGATTCTTTTTTTTTTGCGGTTACGTTAATGTTTTCCTCTAAAGTAACCACTTCCGTAAAATGTATGTTTCTATTGCCTATATAATATTAAGATTAATTAGAATAACATTGTTAGAATTTGAATTTGAAGAAATTCGGATAACCGGAAGTGCGACTTTACAGAATTGGTTTTTGAGTTTATTTATTTATTTTTTTTAATTTTCTCTGAAATGACATTTATTAACTACACGGATCAAAAAGTATAACTTTTATTAGAACTTTTGCTCTGGAAAAACTAATTTTATTGGGTTCTGATTCACCTGTGAGTTAAGGAACAATTTAAACTGCTGTTACAAGCTTTATTAGTTGAGACAAAAATGCTACAATATTAGTGACACTCAAGTATATATGATAACCACTGCAACCTTTTTTATGGCAAGCTCAATTAAACCTTTGTAAATATTTTGATATTATATTAGGTATGGAGAAAGTTTTTTTTTTTTTTCTATTAAATTGTTTTTAATTAGAGTGAGAGAAAGTTCAATACCATATATTTACTTTCTCTTAATAATCTGGTGTAAAACACTCACACAACTTTCTCTTACTCCAGTTCTCAAAATTATAATTGACAAATTTTATAGTTTATGTACCAAATTTCGTCGAAAACTGAAAAAAAACTATTTAGTAAAAGCGCACTTCCGGTTTACTAATTTCCTTGAAAAAACTCGGAATTTTGGCCTCTATTTATTTCTAATTAATTTTGCATGATAGAATTGTATAATCAATTATGATAGATAGCACTCTAGAGAAAAACCCCACCATACCTCCCCTAAAAGTGCCCTTAAATGAATTTTCCCAGAGAAATGTATAAAAATAAAAGTTGTAGATCTTTGTATGAGTAGTATATATAACAAGTTTGAAGAAAATTGTCGAAGCAATTTTTGAGAAAATCGCGAAATAGTGAAAAAAATCATTTATTAAAGTGGTGTAAAGTAGACGCATTTCCGGTTATCCGATTTTTTTCAAACTCGGAATTTCAACAAAATATTCAATCCTAATAACCATTGACAGAATTGTCTAATAAACTAAAATAGCACTTTAGATGAAAACCTAACCCCACCCCTCCACCATAACTAACCCTTAAATGAATTTTTCCAGAGAAATGTTTCAAATAAAAGTTGTAGCTCTTTGTAGCTATAGTTGATATATCAAGTTTGAAGAAAATCGTCGGAGCCTTTTTTGAGAAGAACGCAAAAAAGTAAAAAAAAAAACAACTAGTAAAGTGGTACTTCCGGTTGTGGAATTTTGGTAGATAACGTACAGTCAGATCCCATGGTGATACCTAAACAGAATATCAAGTTTCAACTTACTAAGGTTTCTCGTTTTTCAACTATGCTGTTCATACACACACACACACACACACACACACAACAGACCATTTGCTAAAAACCACTTTTTTGGACTCAACGGACCTCAAAATGGATATTTCCTGTGAAAACTCGATACCGAAAATTTGACACGATTACAATACTTCCTCTTACTAGGAATCTAAGAGAAAGTAAAAATTAATTTGTGATAGTGTCAAATTTTCGATATCATGTTTTTCAACCGGAAGTGGGGGATTTGAGGTTCCTTGAGTCTGAAAAAGTGTTTTTTGATATGTGATGTGTCTGTGTGTGTGGTCAGGATAATCCAAACATATAAAACGGAAGAAATTTCAAGCTTGATATTAGTGTAAGAATTGACCAAAATTGCGGCCAAACCGGAAGTAACACTTTTGATTTCGAATTGATTTTTTCAAGTTTTTGCGATATTTTTTTTTTTTTTTTTTTCTCAAAACTCCAATGATATTTTATTTAAAACTTGAAACAATTAACTAGGGTTTTTTTAGGAGGAAAGATGGGAGGGTTATGTTTTCCTATAAAGTGTTATTTCAGTTGTTTTAATATCATTCTATCATCCAAAATAATTTTGATTGGAACTAAAAATATGATGATAAAATCCGAATTGGAAGGAAGGAAGGTTTTCCGGAAGTGGAACTTTAACTGAACAGTTTTTTTCCGTTTTTTGGCAACTTCTTTCATTACCGAAAAAACTACTTTTTACTTTGAACTTAGTATACTAATCATACATACAGAGACCTATCACTCTTGTTTTAAACCGTTTTCCAAATATATTTATTTAGAGGGAGTGGTGGGAGGCTATGCTTTCCTCTAAAGTGACATTTTAATTTATTATACGACTCTTATCATCTATATCAGGGGTGGGCAAATACTTTAAAACGCGGGCCAAAATGAAATTTTCAAAATGTCTCCCGGGCCGGAGGACTATATCGCGTATGCTTTGCACAAGCGGATGTTTTGGATGGAGTTTTTTCCCTGCCAATTTTTTTTGACAAAAACACTAAGTATCATTTCAATTTGAATAAAATATGTCACGTAATTTTTAAAGAAATATTTTTATAAATAAATGGCTATTAGATAAGCCAGTCAATGAAACATTTTATTTTGTTACTTATTTATGTCTTAATGATACAAATTATTTTATATTGACACATAGTTTTTACAATTTAAAATTTATATTGCATTTCGTAAATATAATAGTAAATAGAATTCAAAAAAGAAAAGAAAAACATCAAACGTTAAAATAAATATTTAAAGTTAATGCGAAACGTGAAATCTCGAATGTTCATCTGACATTATTTCTTCAAAATTGGGTTCCAAATCACTTGTAGCAATCCTTAATACCGAGTGTAGATTTTCGTCAGTAATTTGTGATCGATATTTATTTTTCGTGGAAGCCATTAAAGAAAAAGTTCTTTCACAAATATATGTCGAACCAAATAAAACAAGGTATTTTTGAACATAGTTCAAAAAATGTTTGAAATGTTCATTATTCAAAGCGCCATAGAAGGCAGATAATTCGTTTGAGTGAAAATTTTCTTTTAGTAAATTATTTGATTGTAAGTCAATTAGTTCTAGTTGAATTTCAACAGGGGCTTCTTGCACATCGAAATTGAAAGGTTGGCTAATTAATGATAAAGGTTTTTCAATAGCTTTGAAATCTTGAAATCTTCTTTGGAATTCAGAATGCAGGTCTTGTGTTATTGCACTATATTTAAAAAAATCTGTATTTTTCAATGATTCTCGCCGTGCTTGCAATGAGGGGAAATGATTTAATAATTTATTATTAAAGTTTTCAGCAAATAAATTTAATTTGGTCATAAATGCTTTGACGTTTGAGTGCATATTGAAAGCGAATTGGTTTTTCCCCTGTAGATTTATATTTAGTTCATTCAAATATTTTACGATATCTACTGAAAATGAGAAATCGTTTAGCCAAGCTCTATTTTGCAATTCAGGAAAATCATGTAGTTTTTCTTTTATCGACAAGAAGGATACTATTTCATCAAGCAAATATTGAAATCTGTCCAAAACTTTACCAATGCTTAGCCATCTCACTTCAGTGTAATATGGAATTTCGTAGAAGTCACTTTCAATTTCTTTCAAAAATTCAACAAACTGTCGATGGTTTACGGCACGTCCTCGGATAAAATTCACAACTTTGGTCACAACAGTAACGACGTGATTCAACTTTAAAACCTTTCTGCATAGCACTTCTTGATGAATAATGCAGTGCAAAAATAATATATCGTGTTCTGGTTGTAACTCTTTTACTTTGTCGCGAATTCGTTTAAGTAAGCCTACATTTTTCCCTGTTAAACTAGGACAACCATCCGTAGTGACGCTTACTATTTTATTCCAAGTTAAACTTACTTTAACTAAACACTCTTCAACAGCGAGAAAGAAGTCTTCACCAGTAGTTGTATCTTTCATTGGATGCACACTAAGAAGTTCCTCGCTAATTTCACATTTCTTGTTAATGCCGCGAATAAATATTAATAATTGACTTGTATCAGTAATATCGCAGGACTCATCTAAAGCCAGAGAACAATAGGTAAAATCAGCAATTTTTGTTCTTAGCTGGTCAAGTAAGTTTCCTGAAATATTTTCAATCCTTCGTGCTATTGTTCTTCTTGAAAGGCTTACATTTTCAAAAATATGTTTCTTTTCAGGACAACATATCTCCGACACTTGTACCATGCATTGTTTAACAAATTCTGCTTCAGAAAACGGCTTACATAACTTAGCAATTTTGTGTGCGACAACATAACTTGCTTTTGTGGTAGATTTCTCTATATTACTTTGTTTGGTAAAAATATTTTGTTGGTTATTGAAGTTTTTTGCTAAGTTTTCTGCTACAGTTTGAAGTTCTTTTAAAGAATGTGATGCATATTTTGGATGTTTTGTTGTAAAGTGCCTGTTTAAATTGTATTCTTTAAAAACAGCAATTGTTTCCTGACAAACCAAACAAATTGCTTTCTTATTTATGTTTGTAAAAAGATATTTTACCGTCCAAGCTTCATTGAAGTTTCTGCATTCCAAATCCACTTTTCTTTTTTTAGATTGACTCATTTTACAAAGGTCTACAAACCTATAATTTAATTAATACAATAAATTAATTCATAACCTGGCATAATATAAACCACATATCACACAGTAGATAACAATAGGTATAGGTAATAACATAACCAACTGAATGAAAAAATATAAAAAGACAAAAATACATTTGGAATAAAATCTAAACCAGACATAAAATAATTAAAAATTACCATTAAACATAATAAATGGATAACAAAAATATACAACAAAGAACAAATAATAAATTTAACTTACAATAGTAAATTATAACACAAAGGCATTATGTTCAATACAGCCATTTTAAACTCAGTCCACCAAAAAAAGTCAGGTTGTGAGGTGTAGACAAAACCACCAGTGAGTATTAAATTTTCAATTAAATAGATATTATACAAAATTCAATAATTAAATGGTATATATATATAATAACAACTTTTTCTCAATTACAGTAAAATAAAAATGATCCATAAAGAAATTAATGACCTACACTCTTTATAATAAAACAACCACGTGGTAACAAAAACTATAAAAATAACATAAATTCATAGCATAGCTGCCATAGCACATAAAAAAATTTTTGGAAACTTATGAATAATTACATTATAATAAATGAACATAGCAAGGTTGGATTAACAAATTAACAAGTTTGGAAAAAAACCAAATGCTAAGAAACTTGGACTCTCTTGTTTTTCAAAAAAATTTTTAATAAAAAATAAAAAAAAAATAAAAAAAAAAAAAACCATAACAAGTAATACATAATTACAACTATAAGGTAAGCTAAATTGTGGACATAGCAAATAATTAATTAATTACAAACTAGTTTGTTCAAATTCATATTATACAATATTTGTAACTTTGCAGATTCTAATAACCCCAGTAGAAGACACGCGAATGTGTCGAAACGTAGGGTACCAGTAACAAAATGTATTATTGAAAAATAAAATAAAGAAGTTTTAAAAAAATTAACAGGCTGTTAAAGGCTCATTAAAAAACTCTACTATTACCATAATACAATAAAATAAAACCAATGTTTTAAAATTTTACTTACAAAAAGTCCACTTTTTCAATTTTATATTTGCAAACTAATATTAGACTCGAACAAAAAAGAGTATGTGATCAGTACTAAATCAAAATTAACAATACGCGTGGTGCGACCTGTCGTCCCTCGAAATGTGAGAGGAGTGCAGCATAACCCGTCCTCACAGGCATTTCGAACCTAGCGCGATCTCCTTTGTGTTCGACGAAAAAACCGCCCTGAGAGCGATCGTCGCGAGCGACCCGCGTGAGAATCACACAAGGATTGTTTCAAGCTCGCGACATCGTCCACACTAGTGTTGTTAGCCGACCGCCCATTTTATTAAGATTATTATATATATAGTACGCACACTAATAATGCTGATGTCAACAAAATCTCATAAAAGAGTTTAAAAAATTTTGTGTGCGGAATTTTTCAACGGGCCGGATAAAATTAGCAAAAGGGCCGGATCCGGCCCGCGGGCCGGCTTTTGCCCACCCCTGATCTATATAATATTAATTAGAATTAAATATATAGTGAAAATTCTGAATATGAAGAAAAATCAAGTTGACCAGATTTTCTTCACGGGGTTCTAGGGGGCTGGGGAAGTTCATGCTCCCTGGAAGTTTCAAGCAAGTATTTCAATATTATATAACTATGTAAATTGCAGTCGTGTAAGTGTATCACACAAGATTTTTCTTAAAGTATCTAATTTCATATTCTTACTCCTAGTAAAGGAGGAAGTATTGTAATCGTGTCAAATATTCGATATCGAGTTTTCACCGGAAATATCCGTTTGGAGGTCCCCTGTGTCCAAAAAAGTGGTATTTAACAAAATGGACTGCGTGGCGGTGTGTGTATGAATGTGAACAGCAGAGCTCAAAAATGAAAAACCGTAAAAAGTTGAAACTTGATATTCCGTTTAGGTATCACCATGGAATCTGATAGTACGTTAACTGTCAAAATTCCTCAACCGGAAGTACTACTTTACTAGTTTTTTTTTTTTACTTTTTTGCGTTTTTCTCATAAATGGCTCTGACGATTTTCTTTAAACTTGATATATGAACTACACATACAAAGAGCTACAACTTTTATTTGAAACATTTCACTGGGAAAATTCATTTAAGGGCACTTATATGGGAGCGGGTGGGGTTATGTTTTTCTCTAAAATGCTATCACAGTTGATTATACAATTCTATTATCCAAACAAAATTAATTAGAAATAAATGGATGGCCAAAATTCCGAGTTTCAAGAAAATCAATAAACCAGAAGTGCGCTTTTACTGAACAGTTTTTTTTCAGTTTTCAACGAATTAATTTAATAAAATTTGGTACACAAACTATAAAAATTTGTCAATTATAATTTTGAGAACTGGAATAAGATAAAGTTGTGCGTGAATGTTTCACACCAGATTTTTTTTTTTTTTTTAAATATAAAGTGAAAGGTTTGTGTGAATCTATTTATTAGTATAATTGAACTAATGTTAGTGCACTAACAACAAGATCGTTGTACCCCATAAGAAGTTCGTTGTACTCAGTTGAGTTCCACTTTCTCATGACCAGAGAAAGGAACAATTACCTCTTCCTTCAGTCTACCAAGAAATACATAGTCACTATAATTGTGGTGGGAGTTAATTTATGTGTTGCACTTACCTAAGTAATTAGTAACGTCTGATATATTTTTTTTTTTTTTTTTTTTTTTAATAGAATGTTAATCAAGAAAATAAATACATTTAACTTATAATAATATAAAACAAAAAATTCTCAAGCATTTTGTGGTCTGTGCAACATACCAGGAATTCTGCAACTTCGCATCTTCCCTTCTTTTTAAATTTTTTTTGTATTCATTTTAATAAATTATACCGAGCTGTCTAGGTTTATATATTACCTTTAACTGCATTAAAAACAGATTTTATATTAATAATTAACATTTACCCCTTTCCATGTACTTATTTATTTAATTATTAAATATTATAATTTTTTTTTTTTAATTAAACAGACATATTTCCAATTGTTATTTTTACTTTCTCTTACTCCTAGTAAGAGGAAGTATTGTAATCGTGTCAAATTTTCGATATCGAGTTTTCACCGGAAATATCCGTTTTGAGGTCTCCTGAGTCCAAAAAAGTGGTTTTTAGCAAATGGTCTGTGTGTGTGTGTATGTGAACAGCATAGCTGAAAAACTAGTAACCTTAGTAAATTGAAACTTAATATTCCGTTTAGGTATCACCATGGGATTTGACAGTACGTTATCTGTCAAAATCCCTCAACCGGAAGTACCACTTTACTAGTTTTTTTTTTTCTTTTTTTTTACATTTTTGCGATTTTCTCGAAATTGGTTCCGACCATTTCCTTCAAACTTATTATATCAACTACACATACAAAGATCTACAACTTTTATTTAACAACATTTCTCTGGTAAAAATTTATTTATTGGCACTTTTGGGGGGAGTGGTGGGGTTAGATTTTTCTCTAAAGTGCTATTTCAGTTTACTATACAATTCTTTCATCTAAATAGTATTAATTTGGAATTAAATGTGTTTTTTGAAATTCCGAGTTTCAAAAAAAAATCGGATGACCGGAAGTGCGTTTTAACCTGAAATGTATTTTTCAGATTTTTTGGTATTTTCTTGAAAACGGTTCTAATGATTTTCTTTAAACAAGGAATGCTGGCTGAACTACACATATAAAGAGCTACAACATTTATTTGTAACATTTCTCTTGGTGAAGTACATTTCAAGAGGTTTTTGAGGGTGGATGGGGTTATGTTTTTCTCTAAAGTGCTATGATTATACAATTCTACCATCCAAAGAAAATTAATTGATGACCAAAATTCCAAGTTTCAAGAAAATTAGTAAACCGGAAGTGGGCTTTTACTGAAGATTTTTTCAGTTTTCGAAGAACCCTAACGAATTTTATCAAAATTTGGTTACAGAAACTATAAAAATTTGTCAATTATAATTTTGAAAACTGGAAAGAGAAAGTTATATGAGTGTTTCACACCAGATTTTTTTATTTTTTATTTTTAACAATATATTTTGGCATTCAATGATTAAATATTTGATGATATGATAAAAAATGACGGACGCCCTGAAGTAAAACCCAAAAATGATATGTGAAATCTAAAGTCTCTTGATTTCCCACCACGATCTTTCTTACACACCCATTTTTCCAGAAAAACATATTTAAAAAAAAAAGTTGTTTTTTTTGGGTGGGGGATATGTGGGGAGAAAAAAATAAGTATATGGAAAAATCTTTCACTAAAAATGCCCCGCCCCCCTTCAAACTGACCGAATTTTGCCGGAAAACTTTATGTTACTTATGTAAGGTTGGTATCTAAAAACGGAATATAAAGTTAGAGCTGAACTGAAGATATTTTCGATGTTTGAGTAAATTTTGTTCACACGCACACACATACACACACACATACTTGCCCAGAAAAGACCGAATTCGCTAAAAACTTTATTTTTCAAAACCAGAGAAAATAATCAAACCATTATAATTTCCGGTTCAAAATTCAATTTCTAAAATATGTAACCGTCACAATACATTTTCTTAATAGCATCAGGACAAAATAAGAATGAGAATATACTCGTGAGTTGGTTGTGCTCTTAAGAATGAGTATATACACTTTTTACTTCTCATAATAGAGAAATTTTTTTTTTAAACTTATTATATTAACTATACATACAAAGAAATTATAATATTTGAATATATGGATGTATCCGCAATGCTAGATAACATCTGCTATTTTAACCATCGTAGCATGCATATTTCTTTTATTCCTGACCCGGTTTCGGATTTTTTCATCCATCGTCAGAGTATATTATCAAGTTCGTGCAGAGATGTTGTGGGCGGTTTCGCAGAGCTGGAAAGCATCGGAGATATTTTCCGTGATAGGCTGCTCCTTATTGTGGTCATCGACCGGTTTCGGGAGTTCGCCCATCATTAGGCCCGAAATGATGAATACCCTGATGATGGGCGAACGCTCGAAACCGGTCGATGACCACAATAAGAAGCAGACTATCATGGAAAATATCTCTGATGGTTTGTGCGGAGAGTTCATTTCAACGTAATGTTTCTGTTACACTCATCACTAGTTGGTTTGTTGATTGTAATGTGTATGATATAGCAAATGATTTTTTTTTTTTAACTTTCTCTTACTATTATAAGAAAAAGTATTCCAGTTGTGAAAAAAAAAATGGTGGGAAACACTCAAGACAACTTTCTCTTACTGCATTTAATGCAAATATAAAATTGACAATTTTTTTTTTTCGTAAAACTTAAAATGTTTATTCAATTGCTTCAACTTATATAAATAAGTGGTGAGGGTACATGTTTGGTTTAGTTCCTATGGCAGGTAGTAACTGAAGTAATTACATTGCAGTCCAATATTACATTATATATACAATATTACAATATGGCTCCAACTATTTTTTTTCTTTAAACTTCGAATGGCAATCTGCATAGATAATAATCTAACACTATTTTATCTGAAAAAATTTACCGGAAATAATATGATTGGAGGGGATTTCCTGGTACTGTTAGATTTTAGTGCTATTCGAATTTAATAAAAGCACCATCCAGTTCTGGACTACAATGCACTTCCCTATGTGTGTGTAGAGAGAAAGAGAGAGCCGCCAAACATGTGTCGAGTGTAACAGAAACATTACGTTGAAGTGAACACTCTGCACGAACTTCATAAATTTAAACTGACGATAAATGTTTTGTGATAATCAGATCAGACTTTGGGAGACGACGGTTTTGGAGAAATGCTGGGAGGACACGCCTGGAGCTGCCTCCAGGCTAAAAAATTCATCAAAGGAACCAAACAGGGTTTCTTTTCAGATTACCACCTGTCTCTTAGTAGGACAGAACTGAGGACCTTGGTGGGTGTAATGACTGGACACACATGGGTGTCTAGTCAATTGCATAATATAGGAGGACGTCTAGTCCCATATGTAAGAACTGTGATGATGGAGATAGGGAAACGGTGTATCACTACTTATGTGAGTGTCCCCGTTTTGCTGGTACTAGGTTTCGTGTATTTGGGAGGGCACCACTCTCGCGGGATTGCCCGGGTGAGTTGGAGTTGAAGGATGTCTTGGGATATTGCAGATTGACCGGGTAGACTACCGAGGGAGATTAATTAGGGGAATGAATTGAGGGGGGAATGGGGGGACCAATAGGCACCCAATGATAATACTCTGACGATGGATGAAAATTCGAAACCGGTTAGGAAAAAAAAAAAAGGCATGCTA
The DNA here is from genome assembly GCA_011037195.1 of Triatoma infestans. Lineage (NCBI taxonomy): Eukaryota > Metazoa > Arthropoda > Insecta > Hemiptera > Reduviidae > Triatoma > Triatoma infestans. The sequence continues at coordinate 11,925 of JAAEAF010002934.1, forward strand.
CGATGCATAAAATACCACAAGATATAACATTTTTTTGCAACATTTCTCTAGGAAAATTCATTAAAGAGAACTCAGGGGGGGGGGGAGGAATGGGGTTATGTTTTCCACTAAAAATTGTAATTGACAAATTATATAGTTTGTGTACCAAATTTGATGAAATTCGTTGGAGTTCATCGAAAAATGAAAGAAAAAATGTTCAGTAAAAGCCACTTCCGGTTTACTAATTTTCTTGAAACTCGGAATTTTGGCCATCTATTTATTTCTAATTCATTTTGTTTGGCGGTAGAATTGTATAATCAATTATGATAGCATTTTAGAGAAAAACATAACCCCTTAACATACATAATACCTAATACATAATACATAACCCCTTAAAAACATAACATAACACCCCTCCCCCAAAAGTGACCTTAAATGAATTTTTCCAGAGAAATGTTTTAAATAAAAGTTGTAGCTCTTTATATGTGTAGTTTACATTCCTGGTTTAAAGAAAATCGTTGAAGCCGTTTTCGAGAAAATACCGGAAAATGAAAAATCCATTTAAAGAAAAACGCACTTTCGGTCATCCGATTTTTCTCAAACAAGGAAATTTCCGCAACACATTTAATTCTAATTAATATTATTTAGATGACAAACTTGTATAATAAACAGAAATAGCACTTTAGAGGACAAACCCGCCCAACCCCTCCCCTAAAAGTGCCCTTAAATGCATTTTCCGGAGAAATATTTTAAATGAAAATTGTAGATCTTTGTAAATGTGTAGTTGATATGGCAAGTTTAAAGCAAATCGTTGGAGCCATTTTCGAGAAAATTGCAAAAAAGTGAAAAAAAAACTATTCAGTAAAGTACCACTTCCGTAGAGTGGTACTTCCGGTAGAGGAATTTTGACCGCTGACCTACTGTCGGATCCCATGGTGATACCTAAACGGAATATCACGTTTGAACTTTCTGCGATTTTTTTGGACTCAGGGCACCTCAAAACGGATATTTCCGGTGAAAACTCAATATCGAAAATTTGGCACGATTACTAGGAGTAAGAGAAAGTAAAAAGTCGATTTTATTAAGTTTTTAGATAATCCATCTAAGTAATTAAATCCATGTAAACTGCAGCAAGCAAAAGTTGGTCAGAGATGAGTGTTTCACACCAGATTTTTTTTTTTATTTTTTATTTTTTTTTTGTATAAAATAAAAACAAATAAATAAATAAAAAAGTAAAAAAAAAAATAAATAAACTTCTCTATTACATATAAAAAACACATTCTCAAGGCAACATCTATGTTAAGGTAAACATGGATGTTGCAATTTACCCAGTTTTGCCGATTTGGGACATTCCAAATAAGTGTGTATATATGTGTGTGTGTGTGTGGGATAGATAAAAGGATACTAAGGATGCTTTTTTTTTTTTTTGTTTACTTCATAAAAATATTTACATTCATAAAGAAGAAGTTGATGAAATATAAACAGACAAAAAAATAAATAAATAAATAAATAAATATATATATACAAAAAAAAAAGTTGCTGAGTTTCATTCAAAAAAAGATTAACATCATTCAGGGGAATGAGGCTTTTGTTATATTGTTTTATATCTGCCATTGCACTACACCATGTATAGAAGTTTAGAAAATGTAAGTAATACTTTATTTGTCAATGGAATACATTGTAAAGAGAAAAAAAAAATAACGAAATATTTTTGTAAGAAAAGAATGAGCCAAATTGTAAAAACTGATGAATGGGTATATACTGAATGGTCACTTTTTTTTTTTTTACATATAATAATATTGCTACATAAAAAGAACTATAAACATAAAAATTAAAGGTCTATTATTTGTGCAATAGCACTTATATGTATATGTATTTTTTTTTTTTTTTAAATAAATAAAATATTACAACAATGCAACAAAAATAATCTTTTTTTTGAATGAAAAATATCTAAAAAAGGGTTTAAGATTATTTTTATTTTTAGTTGCATAATTCATTTATAGGGGGAAATGTCAAATAGGTTACCCAATATTGTCACCATCAAACTGTCATTCAAACACTATTCTATTTAAAAAAAAAAAAAAAATATATTGAAATAAACAGTCGAATCATGGGTATATTGTTATTCAAAAGAGGGGGGAGAACAAACAAACCCTCTGTCTCTAAATGTGTAAAGCCTCTATGGGAACAAGAGTCCTGCATCCGAGTTTTTATCCGCCTAAAATTCATCATAGTTCGAACAAATCTAGATCAGATTCCTAAATGTCCAAAAGTACATTATGACCCCCCTCCCCCCCCCCCCCCCCAAAAAAATCCGTCATGAGATATATACTCTACAAATTGGGTCTGATATGAGCCCTATTACGTAGAGATGTTTCATTAAACCACAATGCCCAATAAGGAAACCGAACCAGATGCCTGAGAGAAGATCGTGAAAGACACAGCAACATGTCACTAACAAAACCCCAATAAGCAGAGGGGTTACGATAAGTCCATCATAAAAAAAGAAAAGAGGTATTATTCCCTATTGATAAAAGTAACACATTCTTTTACATATATTTTTAAATATGAAACATACTTTTAATATATATATATATTCTAAATATATCACAAATCACTTTAATAAAAACTTAATATGATGCAAAAGTCAAATCACTATCTGGAAGAACGTAACATCAACCTCAAAGCTTAGAAGTATGAAGCATAAGACTAAAAAAACAGTGGATGTAGATGGTTCCTTCCATGCAGCAGATGACTTCCTGTTAGTTTTGCCAACGAAAAAAAAAATCTAATAAGACAAAGATCGACTAATCGATATTACCGCAAATGCAGCTGTGGCTCGTTACAGACAACATTGTCTATCACTGGATATGTGTTTCTCGGTAGATTACATAAGTACACTGGACTGGCGGAACTAGACCTTCTCGGTACACCAACCAGCCCACCCCTAACACAGTACAGGACTCTATTATCCAATTGCGAAGGTACGACCACCACGAAACCTTTCCTCAACTTGTGAGTGCGGAGACAAAACTCCGCCTGGCTGACTCACGATCCCGTGGTATCATTTTGTAGAAGGACAAGTCCCCTACTTAAAGGCCTGGAATGGTCACTGGCCCGACCATGCATACATGCATCGTCTACGGTTTTACCACACCCACCTAGTTGAAGAAACCTTGTCCTCGTGAGGCCGGCACACTCACAATGGATGTGGACCGGGATTTCCTTCTCGACCTTGCAGAATCGGCATAACGCATTATCTGCAAGTAGTAATTTGTACATGTACAGCCTACAATGCCCTTTCAGATTGTAACGACCCTAAAGAAGCTCATTGCAATTTGGGCGAAACTTTGGTTTCTAGCAAACTACTGACGCGGTCTGAACTAGAAACTCGTGTTCTTAATGAAAATAGCCACGGAAACCTAAAAGAATTGCACTGCAGAAACTGAAAAGTATGGTGTGTGTGTGTGCATGTAATCAACAGAATATGGCATTTCGTTTTCATACTATAGGAGACGCGGCAATAAGACATTGATCAAAATCTAACAACATCAAGAACCTCGGAATAACTCTGGACAACAAATTGAATTTCACGACCCACGTACTCTGACAAAGTGAATTCTGGAAAAATGACTATAAGACTACTACTACTCTTCCCGTTATTATCACGCGATTCAAAAATGACCACACAAAACAAACTCTTACTATACAAAGTCGTTATCAGACCGATGTTACTTCACGCTTCCTCTGCCTGGAGCCTGACTAGTAACAGTAACCGAGAACAAATTCCTAAGACATGCGACTGACTCTACAAATTGGGTCTGATATGAGCCCTATTACGTAGAAATGTTTCATTAAACCACAATGCCCAATAAGGAAACCGAACCAGATGCCTGAGAGAAGATCGTGAAAGACACAGCAACATGTCACTAACAAAACCCCAATAAGCAGACGGGTTACGATAAGTCCATCATAAAAAAAGAAAAGAGGTATCATTCCCTATTGATAAAAGTAACACATTCTTTTACATATATTTTTAAATATGAAACATACTTTTAATATATATATATATATATTCTAATATATCACAAATCACTTTAATAAAAACTTAATACGATGCAAAAGTCAAATCACTATCTGGAAGAACGTAACATCAACCTCAAAGCTTAGAAGTATGAAGCATAAGACTAAAAAAAACAGTGGATGTAGAGGGTTCCTTCCATGCAGCAGATGACTTCCTGTTAGTTTTGCCAACGAAAAAAAAAATCTAATAAGACAAAAATCGATTAATCGATATTACCGCAAATGCAGCTGTGGCTCGTTACAGACAACATTGTCTATCACTGGATATGTGTTTCTCGGTAGATTACATAAGTACACTGGACTGGCGGAACTAGACCTTCTCGGTACACCAACCAGCCCACCCCTAACACAGTACAGGACTCTACTATCCAATTGCGAAGGTACGACCACCACGAGACAAAACTCCGCCTGGCTGACTCACGATCCCGTGGTATCATTTTGTAGAAGGACAAGTCCCCTACTTAAAGGCCTGGAACGGTCACTGGCCCGACCATGCATCCATGTATCGTCTACGGTTTTACCACACCCACTAGTACCCGCTGGAACTTATTATTATTATTATTATTCGCAGAAGGGGAGGGGGCAAACCCTACGCTATCCGAAGCTTCCCAGGCCCATATAGCTGCCCTAAAGAATAATAACCACTGGGACTAGAATGAAAATCCAGGCCCAGATTTTAACCATCTAAGTTTCACCCCAGACCGAACAAATCGGACCAAAACCTTAAAAGGACACGCTTAAGATCCTCTACCGATATCCTACTCCGGCCGAAGGTCCTAAACCTAATCTCCTCACAACCCAAACAACGTCATCAGGTACATGGGTGTTTCCTCCTCATTCTCACAAACTCTACAAAAGGGGTCAGGCATGAGTTCCATTATATAGAGATGTCTCCTTAAACCACAATGCTCAGTGAGGAATCCAACCAGATGCCTGAGGGAGGTCCGTGAAAGACATCGGACCCCGCTACTCAAAGCTCCGTCCGGGGCCCCCAATGAGCATTTGCCCGCTGGAACTTACGGTACTAATCCAGGTGCAGTGGGTTTTCCGTACCCCACACAACCCCCAGATAAGGCCACTTCCACACCCACCTCACTCATTCCACCCACGCACAACCAGTAAATACACACATTCCCGTTCAGCACACACTTACCTGATCCTATCCTAACTACACTTGTCTAACCTAGATTATACTATCTTAATTACACCATACTAATTACACTCACACCAATAAATACATACGTACCTCAATCCATACCCCTATTCTACTGAGCCGCAGTACTTGATATTCCTGTTCTCTAATAATTGACTAACCTATTCAGGTACAACTTCTAAATTCTAAATTGTAAATTGAGGTGCAGTACTCCATATTCCTGCTCCCCCTCACCCTAACACTAACCTAACCTATCACTAATCCGATACTAATCCTACCACTAACCTAATCCTACCACTAATCCCCTTCATGCCTCGTATATACGTATATTGATGACTATTAAAATTCTACCTTTGTGCAAACTATTACCTATTTGAAGAATCTTTCATTTGTTGAAATTGATTATGGTGTAGATTGTTTGTTGCATGGTAATAGAAAGCTGTGTTTGTTTTACTTTGGATTTCTAAGTTGACGAATGAGATTTTATTTATTTAAACCTTTATAAATGATCTATGTAAACTAAAAATGGTTCATCAAATTTCAAAATTAATCCTTTATTTATTTGTATATTTAACTATTTAACCTAAAAAAAAAAAAAACCACCAATGTGTAGTGTAAAAATAGTATAGTGTAAAAACCTGAATAAATCCGATTAATAAAAGCGCACTTCAAATATGACATAGAATGTACGTACATTATATTGAGAAAAGCCTAACCTTAAACTATCCCAGAATTACCCTAATGAATTTTCCTAATAATTTATTTCATTTAAAAGACTTATATATAAAGTTTAATGAAATATCTTTGGAGCCGTTTTCAAGAAAATTGCACACACAAAAAAAAGAAAATTGGGAAAAATCCTTCGTTAAAATTTTCCATTCGATTTATTTTGATCAGATAGATAAAAGCTTTATTACAAATATACAATATACATATGTACAATAATAATAAATAGAAGTTCCAATGTACATTAACATTATAAGGCGAGAAACAATATACAAGGAAAAAGGGGAAAAAACCTGCAGCTTTAGGAAAGTATTAAGAGAAGGATTCAGTCTTTTATGCTTGTAATGTATGGAGGGATCTTAGGTTGCTATTTCACGACAGAGTGGATTGGGACTACAGTCTACAGTGGAGAGAAGTTTCAGGAGACGATTTTAGATGAAGGAATAAACTGAGGTTACTGAAGATTTTACGTGAAGGAGGTCGATTTTGGTGTGTCTTGGTGAGTCAGTAGCAAGTCTTAGGAATTTGTTCTCGGTTACTGTTACTCCAGGCAGAGGAAGCGTGAAGTAACATCGGTCTGATAACGACTTTGTATAGTAAGAGTTTGTTTTGTGTGGTCATTTTTGAGTCGAGTGATAGTAACGGGAAGAGTAGTCTTATAGTCATTTTTCCAGAATTCATTTTGTCACGTACGTGGGTCGTGAAGTTCAATTTGTTGTCCAGAGTTATTCCGAGGTTCTTGATGTTATTAGATTTTGATCGAAGTCTTATTGCCGCGTCTCCTAAAGTATGAAAATGAAATACCAATATTATGTTGATTACATGCTGATACATGCGCACACAATATACTTGTCAGTTTCTGCAGTGCAGTTCTTTTAGGTTTCCGTGGCTATTTTTATTAAGAACACGAGTTTCTGGTTTCAGACCGCGTCAGTGGTTTGCTAGAAACCAAAGTTTCGCCCAAATTGCAATGAGCTTCTTCAGGGTTGTTACAATCTGAAAGGGCATTGTAGGCTGTATAGGCACATATACAAATTACTACTTGCAGATAATGCGTTATGCCGATTCTGCAAGGTCGAGAAGGAAATCCCGGTCCACATCCATTGTGAGTGTGCCGGCCTCACGAGGACAAGGTTTCTTCAACTGAAGACAAGCAATCTCGAAGCCACGAGCGTCATGATGGAGCCACTCTCAGATCTCTTTGTACGTCGCAGTGGAATGAGGCCCGCCTTCTCCTTCCATCAATCTAATCTAATCTACATCCTGAAAAAACTGGAGCAATGGAGTAATGAACCTTGGTAGAAAATAGGTATGGCCATTTCCTCCGCCATCTTGGCTGTAGGTGGTAAGCGGGGCTTAATTTTCTCTTCCTGCTCATTTTGAATTTAAAGCTGGTTTTACGGAGCTGTTTTACGGAGCCTGCCAAAGATTATTTTCTTCCTTGGACAATTCCGTTACCTCCGATATCTCGATGGCACGTTTTTATCAACGTAGTGATCCCAATGTTCCATCCTTTTTTTCTCTGCACAAATACATCCAAGAAGAAGTTAAGCTTCCCATTCTTCTCAATCTCCATCGTTGAATTTACATTGTGATTTACGTTGTTTAGTTGTGAGAGGAAAGTGAGCAGTTTGTCTTTCCAATGCTCCCAAATAACGAAGGTGTCATCTACATATTTAGATCAATAAGCGGGTGGCGTTATCTAAAGCCTCTTTTCCATGTAACTTTTGGATGTATTGATTGGCCGTTATCGGGCTCAGGTATTGGTATTGGGCTCGGGTATTGCAGCTCATATTGGCTCCTTCTTTTTGTTGTTGTAGCCACTGACACGGACTTTCTCAACCCGAAAACTCAAGTGTTTTTTTTTTTAATTTCAAAAATTTGATACGAAACGTATTACTTCCTTTATACCGGGAGTAGATTGGATTATTGCACTGTGACCTGAAAGATCTATTGTGTCCCCCGGAGTCTTCTCCAAGGCACAGCCGGCTTCCAAGAGCAGCGTTCTCCAGCGACAGACAACACTGCATCACGGACAGTGAGCTGTAGAGGCTTCTAGGGAAGAAATATCTAAGGGCAGCATGCTGGATTCGAACCCATGACCTCCGCGTTGCTAGTCCAGCGCGCTACCACAGAGCTAATCCCTTCCTTCTCCCTTGGCTTCCGCCAATTAACTAGGAACAGAGACCCTAGATTGGTACTGTGTTTGTCCTTGTCTGTAAAGTGTAGAGTGCATGTAGTTTAAGTGTATTGTGTACTGTTCTGATGAAATGCATGGAGTACTAGAGCTTGGTAACCCGTGGGGTCGCTACTTCCCAACAGATGCAACAGATACACCTTGCGGGCATACCAGGAATCTATAAAATGTTATTGTTGATAAAAACTTGAATACACAACACCATAATGCACTTCTTGAATTCTACAACCAAGAAGTAATAAACATTGCCGCCTTTCAAGTTAAAACTGCAAACGAAGGCCGCCTGTCGTCGTGATATCACAAGGTCTTGGTGACGAAATATTTTTAGTCAGATGGATTTATATTTTATTGATGTGATTCTTTTTATGTTCATCTTTTATTTTTTATTTTTGCTGATGTAACAAATTTATTTTTAATAATATCGCAATGATCATCAATTTTCGAACAATCACAAGTTAAAGAAGTCGAGAAAGAAATGACCCTTGAAACATGTTTCGGCACTAATGTGAACACATCGTCATACTGCAATCAATAATAAATCAATGATTTCTTTTCATTTATATTATTTATAAATGACAGTACTTTGAGAATATTACCGTGACGACTTCACCTACTAATGTTTGTCACATTGCAAAATGTTTTCTGTTTAATTTAATAGTGTGGAAAAAATATATAAATAAAGTAGTAGATATAGGTCATCCTTCAACCATTAACGCCTGTGAATTAATCAATTAGATAAATTGGGTAAGAAAAGGTAACTTAACACACATAAACACCTCTTTGCGGGCAGTTTGCTGCAACTACCATACAAATATGGGTGAAAGATTGGGTATTGGTCAAAAAAACCCACACACAGTGAGTTATTATTTATATTTGTTATTATTAAGTAGACAACCTGCAATATTCTGGGAATATTTAATGGGAATATTGCAGGTGGGAATATTTAATGGGAACCCTAACATCTCCCTCCCCCCTTCCACCAAAAAACCCGTAAAAGAATTTACCTTTTCAATTAAAAGTGACAGACCTATATAAATGTGTAATAAGCAGACAAAAGTTTAAACAAAGTAGTTGAATGCTGTAATAGGATCGAAAGAGAGGATCCATAGCAGAGAAAGAGAGACAAAAATGACAGGACCACTCTCTCGGACTAGAGTGGGAGAAACTATATAAATACAGTGACGAGAGATAGATGTACAACAGAGTTCACTCGCCAGTCACAACGTGTCATTTACCTCACCCTTCATCACTCTACCATACTCTACCATATTAGTGTAAAGTCCAGGCAGTCAGTGTCACTTCTTACATTATATAGTGTTCAGCCATACCTAGGTTGTTCATTCAAACCAAACTATTTCAGTGATTGATAAAAACATTCTGATCATAGGCGAACGCCCAAAACTGGTCGATGATTACACAAAAAAAAGCAGGCTATTACGGAAAATAACTCTGATGCTTTCCAGCTCTGCGGAACCAACCACAGATGCCTTTGATTTGTGTAATTTAAATAAATTTGTAATCTTATCAAGAAAATGCAGTGTTTATCGTTAACATTAATAATTTGGAAAACTTAATATAATTAACATGATCGTAAAGATGTGTACTTATTTTTTACTATTTATTTTACCACTTTTGTAATCAACTATGTTGTATTATAATAAATAAATTTATTGATTCAATTGATTGAACTTCCTGTCTAATAGCCAAAAGGGACTTTTTTCCATTTTTGAGGTATATTATTTCCACATGCACATAACATTTTGTAAAAACCACTTTTTACTTCCTCTTACTCGTAGTAAGAGAAATTATTGTAATCGTGTCAAATTTTCGATATCGAGTTTCCACCGGAAATATCCCTTTTTGAGGTTTGAGTACAAAAAAAAATGTCAAAATACCACTTTATTGATTTTTTTTTTTTCACTTTCTTGCAATTTTCTCAAAAAATAGCTCCGACAATTTTCTTCAACCTTCATCAGAGACATTTTCCGTGGTAGCCTGCTTCATTTTGTTTTTCTCATATAGGAAGGTTATTCATCAATCTTCCTATATAAAATTCTAGGAGAAAACCTTCCTATATAAAATTCTAGGAAGGTTATATAGGAAGGTTCTTCAACCTTCCTATATAAAATACATATACAAAGATATACAAGTTTTATTTAAAAACATTTCTCTGGGAAAATTCATTTAAGGGCACTCTGAAGGGGAGGTGTAGTGTTTTAAGTTTCCACTAATGTGCTATTTCAGTTTACTATACAATTTTGTCATCTAAATAATATTAGAATTAGAATTAAATGTGTTGTTGAAATTCCGAGTTTTTAAGAAAATCGTATAAACCGGAAGTGCGTTTTTACTAAAAAGTACTTTTCAGTTTTCTGCTACTTTAATGATTTTCCATTAACCGAGAACAAAGAGCTACAAGTTTTATACGAAACATTGCTTCTGGTAAAGACATTTAAGGGAGCTTTTAGGAGGGAAGCGGGTTTTATGTTTTTCTCTAAAATGCTATCACAGTTGATTATTCAAATCTACCATCTAAACAAAAATTAATATAGAAATAAATGAATTGTCAAAATTCCGAATTTCAAGAAAATTTGGAAAAAACCGGGGAAGTGCATTTTTACTGAACAGTATTTTTTTCTTTTCAGTTTTCGACCAACTCCAGAGAATTTTATTAAATTTGGTATAGATATAGGGTTGGTGCAAAAATAATGCAGGTTTTTATATGCCAAAAAAAAAAAATTATTATAATTTGTATAAAACTAAGATTATTTATTCAAAATATGTTCCATCATTATCAACACATAGTTGCCAACGTGTCAGAAGCATTTTTATTCCAGTTTCTAAAAAATCTTTATTTAAACTCTCAATAAACTCGCGGAAGGCATTTTCGGTTTCACTTCGGTCCCTAAAATTTTTTCCTCTTAAGAAGTTGTCCAAATGTCTAAATAAGTGGAAGTCCGTCGGCGAGAGATCGGGGGAGTATGGAGGGTGCGGAAGTGTTTCATATTTCAATTCCTGAAGTTTCCTGAGAGTTGGCATTGCGATATGTGGCCTGGCGTTATCGTGAAGAAGAATTGGTCCTTTCCGATTCACCAATGCTGGACAAAGATTTTGCAATTTCCTATGCATTTTGTCAATTTCTTGACAATATGTTTCAGCCGTGATTGTTTCGCCAGTATTTAGGAAGCTGTAATGAATAACACCTGCAGTAGACCACCACACTGTCACCATTACTTTTTTCGGGTGCAGGCTTGGTTTCGCGAAATGTTTTGGTGCTTCATCCTTGTCCAGCCACTGGCCTGACCGTCTCCTGTTGTCGTATTGGATCCATTTTTCATCACATGTCACGATTCGATTAAGAAATGGTTCATTTTGGTAGCGCAACAGAAGAGAATTGCAAATTTCAAAACGCCGATGTTTTTGGCTCTGGGTCAATTCGTGAGGTACCCACGTGTCGAGCTTTTTAACTTTACCAATTTGTTCGAGATGGCGAACGACTGTTGAGTGGTCAACACTAACTTCTCTCGCAAAGTCCCGAGTGGTTTTGCGAGGGTTATCTTCCACCAATGCCCTAAGATGGTCGTGATCAACAACAGAGGGCCTACCGCGACCTTCCTTGTCTTCGAGATCAAAATCTCCAACACGAAATTTTTGGAACCATCGCTGCACTGTACATTCACTGATGCTTCCTTCACCCCAAACAACATTGATGTTACGCGCAGTTTGAGCCGCACTTCGACCAAGTTTGAACTCGTAAAAATAAATTTGACGAAAATCTTGTTTTGACATGGTGAATATCGGAGGTCTTAACTCATACAAAATGGAACACAAACTAAACTGATATTTGAGGAAAAACAACATTAATAAACATTGTTTATAATCCATTACCTAGACTGGAGGATTATCTTTGTTTACTTGGCAAGCAGAAGTAAACAAAAGATGAAAGTTCAAAAACCTGCATTATTTTTGCACCAACCCTATACTAACTATAAAATTTGTCAATTACAAATTTTTGGAAACTAGAGTAAGAGAAAGTTGTGGTATGAGTGTTTCACACCAGATTTTTTTTTTTCTGACTCAGTGGACTTCAAAACGTATATTTTAGGGCGAAAAAAATCGCTAAAGAATATTTGACACGATTGTAAATACTTCCTCTTAACAGCAAAGAAAAAGAGAAATAGAAGATAAAGAGAAAGTATACCCGTAATACGTATGTGTAAGTTTTGAAGATGGTTAAATCTTCTTGACTATGTAATCCAATGTAATCCAGAATATAATGAGTAGTCATTAGCACTTTCTCAGAAACCAAAGGAACGATGAGAGAGGGAATGAAGACATAACAAAACAAAAAAACAAAATAAATGCACAACTATCTGAATGAAAAAGATCTATATAATAAAATATATTATATACGGCAATATGATGCAATAAACCTTGAAGAGAAACACTTTATAGTAATAATAATAATAATAATAATGAGTGCTGACGACACACACTGTTACATTTTTATTGTTCCATTCTTTTTTTTTTTTTTATGTTTCTGGTACTATTAATAATTATTTTTATAATATTCCCTATATAAGTAATAATATAATTACTCAATTATAACTTAATTTAGTAAATAATTTAAATAAAAGCTTATATTAAAAGTTAAGCTCATATTGTTTTAAAAAAATCACAACTTTTGTTTTAACTTAATTAAGCTAAATACATTTATTTAATAAAACCTCATTTAATCCAATTATTTTTATTGTTTAATTACACACACACACATATAGTAAGTAAAATAAGTGAAAGGTGTTTACCGGGAAATGATGAAATGACCGTGGGAATGACACTGAAATTGATTCGCCACGTCCTATCTTGATGTCCTACCTCTTTCTTGGAATGAAGTTGGTGCAGGTTGAACGAATTTCTTTCTTTTATTCCTAGTTAAGTAGTTTTTTTTTTTTTTTGTTTTTTTGGACGTGCTTGCAAATAATTATTATTAATATTTTATTATTATTTGTCAAGAAGCATAGTGATTATAAGCAATAATTACGATAAGAAGGTTTTGGTGTGTGTGTAAATACAAAATAGCTCAAAAACAAACAATCAAGTGAGCTCGAAGTTGATATTTCTCGTTTAGCTATAACCACCGAATCTGGCACAAAGTTTCAGTCCAAAATCCATCTATCAAAAGTATGATTTTATTGAATTATTAGCGCCCCTAAAACTGTTTTCTCCTCGATCTTTTGTCTCCACAAAATTAGATGGCACTTCCTTTCCACCTTTCCATCTCATGCATCCAACACAGTACCTTGTCAGCAAGGAAAGCTGGTACAGTCGGTTATAGAACAAGATCTCACGTTCCCCCTCTTACTTCATCGAATCACATTGAACCAGTCGACGAGGAAGAGCGCGGATATCCTGATTGTGACATCCCTTGTATTTTTTTTTTTTTTTTAATTCAAGGCGCGTCAATATCTATGGTCACTGGCGCCCGGAGCCGTCTCTCTCGTTACAGGCACACTGTCCATCACCGGTCAGTGAGCTGTAGAGGCTACTAGGAAGAAAAAATCAAAGAGTAGAACAGCTAGACTCGAACGCGGTTCTTCCGCGTGGGAGTCCAGTAAGCTAACCACTTATTCCCTTCCCTATCCCTTGTATTAATTCATTGATAAAACACCCTTCTAATAGAGTTCATGTAGTGTTTTTACTGTAAATTTCTTTTGGTTCATATTTTTGGAATCTTAAATTTACCATCAGACTCAACTCGCTTCCACTTTATATTCTCTTCTCTTATGGCTATTTGCGTCTGAGGGGAAGTACTTTTATTTAATGTTCTTTCTCCCCGAAGGTTTCCTAAAACTAGTAATCTTGTAAATAACATACTATATTACCTCTATTTACATATATACAAAACATATACATTATTTACACTGCTTATTCATTCAGCCCTTTCACTCAGGGAAAAACCATTTTCACGCTAATAAATACAGTCGTACTAATAAATACATTCATGCCTATAAGTGCAATTATACCAACTATTCACACAGAGGCAGAGTACTCGATATTCCTCTCCCCTTTCATTAAACCTAACCTAATCCTAGCCTAGATGTTATAATAAATAACCGACTCTTTTCAAAAAAACAAATAGCCTCGTTTTATACGAAGACCTCTTCTTCTAACTTCTAAAATTTTATTGATTTTTTTTTTTTTTTTTTTTCGATAATCTCGAAAGTATCACTCCGATGAATGTCTTTAAATTAAAACTAACTACAGATATATAAAAATAATACCAAATCACTTTTTGTTCGAAACGTGCTTCCTGCTTCGTGCTTCCGACTTTCTCTTTATTTCTGCGCAGTGACAAATTTTCTTCACACTTACAATATTCTTAATAGAGTTTAAAAACCGTCGACATAAACAAAAAAAAACTGAAAAAAAACCTATTTAGTAAAGACGCACTTCCGCTCAACCGATTCACTTCAAACTAGGAATTTTGGCAACTGATAAGATTCTATAATAATTAATATTATTTAGTTGACAGAATTTTTATAGCAGCATTGTTAAACTTAAATAGCACATCGGAGGAAAACAACCCCCACCGCTACCTCCCAAAAGTCACCCCTTAAATGAATTTTCCCCAAAGAAATGTTAAAAATAAAAGTTGTAGCTCTTTGTACGTTTAGTTAATATTTAAAGTTTAAGGAAAATAGTTTTCACAGAAAATGCAAGTTGGAGTAGGATGTGCAGTATTCGACTCCAAAAATTCCGTTTATAAAATGATAACCCTTCCGAACATATGTACCGTTTTATTCTGCCGAGTTAATTGCCATCTCGGAAGCATTTCAATATGCTGCTACCATTCTTTGCTTGAATTAAGATTCTAGTTCTATCTGATAGTAAAAGTGCTTTGATGAAATTAGAGCATTTTAATCTAAGATCTAGGGTAGATATTGTAATGGAATCAGATATTGGATGTAATGGAATCGTTTGTTGTGTGATTCCTGGAGTAGCAGATGTCTTGAAGAGGGCGGAAGTTAGTTTGAGAGATTTGGAAGTTAGTGCTCGAATTATTAAACGGTTTTTTATATAAAAATAAACTGTATTTTAACAATAATTTAAACGTGATAAATGGTAACTAATAACTATAATAAAATACTTAATAATAAATAGAAGATAAATAGCTGATAATTTAGAATGGTTAAAATAACGAACTAAAGTGCACAACTACGAGAATGATAAGTTGAATATAACTGTGAATTGCCGCTCGTGTATAGTTTGGTCGTAGATGATATAATAATCCTTTCGTCGTATATCATAGGGTTTATATATGCTGTTGTTCACACTCACACCAAGACATCTGTCTTAGTGTGCGGCCTTGTGCGACCTTCGTAGTTTTTTGACCTTATTTAGTGGCCATACTTATCGCGGTGCCTGCCTTTTGATGTGAGAATTGATGAAAAGGCTTTGTTGTTTGTTTGGTTGACCGCGGCTGTCGGGGGCCAACAGTGTCACTGTTTTCACCCTTTTGTAAATTATTTCTTTGGTGTACTTTGCCGATGTCAATGACTTTGCCATGTCATTACAATATTCTAATTTTAGGGATATTAAAAAATGTTATGGAACTAACGATCAGAGGAAAATCTATATCATTTGGATGGATCAAAGCACATGTTGGTATCAGAGGAAATGAGACAATGGACTCGCTAGCTAAGAAAGCAATCAAAAAAGTACATAAGGCAATCATTAAAATTCCTTTCCGTGATGCGGCAAACAAACTTGAAAATCAAGTTCGGATTCAATGGCAATATAAATTTTCAAATTCTCCATAAGGGTCGTTTTATAAATTAATCAATCCAAATATGCATTAAATAAGAATACAATAAGAATCGTATGCAGATTGAGAGCAAACCACGGACTTTGCAAGGTTTATCTGAATAAGATAGGGAATGAAGACAATGCAAACTGTACAGTTTGCAAAGTTCCAGAATCTCTAGACCATATAATAGTGTCCTTGTACACTGTATAAAAGAGAGACAGGAAACTATTTTTTTAAATTAAATAATTTAGTTGTTCATCCTTTTAATTATCAATCATTATTACCTTCGTCCTCTAAACTGCTATTTCACTTTATTAAACAATTCAATCAGCTAAATAATTTTAATTAGAATTAAATATGTGGTTGAAATTCTGAGTTTGAAAAAAATCGGGATGATCGGAAATGCATTTTTACTGAAATGTATTTTTCAGTTTTCTGGTATTTTCAAGAAAACGGCTCCAACGATTTTTCTTTGATCTACGAATGTGAACTACACATATAAAGAGCTACAACTTTTGTTTGAAACATTTCTCCTGGTGAAGTCATTTAAAGGGGCTTTTGGGGCAGGAGTGGGGTTATGTTTTTTTTTTTTTCTAACGTGCTAATAAAGGATTATACAATTCTACCATCCAAACAAAATTAATTAGAAATAAAATAGATGACAAAAATTCCGAGTTTCATGAAAATTAGTAAACCGGAAGTGCGGTTTTGATTGAATATTTTATTCACTTTTCGACGAACTCCAAGGAATTTCATCAGATTTGTTACCCAAAACGTAAAATTTGTCAAATAAATACAATTTTGAAAACTGGAGTAAGAGAAAGTTGTGTGAGTGTTTCACATCAGATTTTTTTTTAAGGATTTTAAATGGAAATTACATAAGCTTGTAAATTATAAAAAAATTCAGATTATATAATACAAAAAAAAAATATTGATACAATAAATATTAGAAATTGAACGAAATTTAAGTACTTATAAATTAAAATTAAGTAATGCACAATATTTACTTAATATTTAAGTATTGTATGGAAATAGATGAAGGAATATATATATGTATACACTACATAGTATTAAGAGTTTAATATTGTGGGAAGGTGAAAGGAATAAGGGGTTATGGAACAGACATGAACACACATGTGGGAGTTATATACAAGAAGAGGCGTTATATGTGTATATAACTTGCACTGCAAGCTCCTTAATATGTAAACATTACACAGTATATTTTAATAAAATATCTATTGTTATCTACATTCCTAGTGCAAAACACTCCTATTATAAAATTCATACTATTTCTATATTAGGTACTGCTCCTACATTTGGAGCAAAAATTATAATATGTTATATATCATGGAATCTTGAAAGTGAATTCGGAGTATTATTGCAAAAGAAGACGTAAGTCTTTCATATAAAAAAGTAATGTTGCCCTCGTAAATGGTGAAACAGAGAACACTTTGAAATAGTTTACTTGGACTTGAAATACAAATTTATATTTTACGATATACTTTGTGAAGAGAGAAAGTATGTAGAAGGTAGAGTGAGTGAGCATTGAGTAATGATTGTTGGTAGCACGTTGAAATTTAGTATGGTAGAATTGGCTGCAGTGTGCTTGAAGTGTAATAGAGACTAGTTAAAAGCAGAGGTTTCCAAACTTATTTGCTCTACCACCTCTTTTTTAGAAAAAAAAAAATTTACTCAGCCCTCGCCCCTGAACATGGAAAATTGAAAATTACGATAATGCAAAAATGAACATAGAAAATTACGATAATAGTGGATAATATTAAAATAAAAATCATGTATATCATTAAAAAAAAAGGTGTGAAACACTCACACAACTTTATCTTACTCCAGTTTCCAAAATTGTAATTGACAAACTTTATAGTTAGTAGACCAAATTTAATGAAATTCGTCGGCGTTTTTATGAAGAAAATTACAAAATCCGAAATGACTATTCAGTAAAAACACACTTCCGGCATTTTCTTGGAACTCCGAATTTTAGATGGTAGAATTGTAAACAACTAAGATAGCACTTTAAGGCAAACCTAACCCTACCGCTCCATCATAAGCCTGCTTAAATGAGTTCACCCGGAGAAATGATACAAATAAAAGTTGTACTCTTTATATATTAGTTCACATAATTGGCTTAAAGGAAATCGTTGGAGCCGTTTCAGAAAAATAGCAGAATATTGAAACGCATTTCATCACTTTTTCAGTAAAAACGCATTTCATCTGATTTTCTTTATACTCGGAATTTCGACGACATTTTTAGTTCTAAATAAAATTATTTAAATGATAGAATTGTGTAATAAACTGAAATAGCACTTTAGAGGACCTTCAATGCATTTTCCCGGGGAAATGTCTCAAATAAAAGTTGTAGATCTTTGTATGTATAGTTGATATACTTAGTTTGAAGAAAATCGTTGGAGCCATTTTCGAGAAAATTGCAAAAAGGTGAAAAAAAACCATTCAGTAAAGGGGGACTTTTGGTTGAGGAATTTTGACAGACAACGCACTATCAGATCCCACGGTGATACCCAAACGGAATATAAGTTTCAACCTTCTGCGATAGGTTTTGGACATATTTCTGCCAATGTACGAGTATGCTGGATTTTCTGAATTGCGCGACATGCTCGTCTCTCAATATTTGCTTGTTAAAGCCTATCGGAAATCTTGACCACTGATCTGTTAGAACTTGTGTTTTGTATGTTTGTAAAGTACTTAATCACCTGCCTGTTACTACAAACTATCTATGTTAGATATAACGAACGTGTTTTCAAAGTTTCTTAACTGCTCCTCTTTTCTTTTTTAATTCTTTCATCACGCCCCTGATTTTATTCAACCATTCGTCCCAGCGTCCATCAGGGTGTGATATCGTCCACTTTGGGAAACACGGTATTAGAATTATTGCTTGTTCTAAAGGTGGTGAGCTAGTCTGACTAGCTTTGAACCTTTAATGGTTGAAGTTGTTGTAGCAGCCGATCTTTATTCTTTAAACTTTTATCTGGTGACTGATTGTTAAGACTCTCAGAGATAGTCGGATTTTATTTAATTTATTATACAGCTAGAGGCAGCTTGAAAGATTGGCTGTCGAAGTCAAAGTCCATTTGCCAAAACAATGAATTGGTAAAATGCGCAAATGGCATGTGCTTGGAGGCTCAGTTGCGCTTCGTGGCGGTTGCTGATAGAACTATTGAGTCCGATCTTTGTGCCGATAATTTGCTTAGCTTCATACTAGCTCTCCTTCCCAATATATCCTCTGTCACTTTACTCATACCTCTCTTTAATCTATTCTACCTCTCTTCTAAATTATCTTCTTCGGCTCTTTCTCTTGCCAGTTCATCTCCCCCTCTTCCTTTCAAACTCATCCTTCTTTTCCGCCAATCTCAATTTCTCAAACTCAAAAGTTGGTCTCTTCGTTCCTCTCTTTTCAGTCGGTAGCTAGCTATAAAATGCTTTATTTTCACCTTCCCTAGATAGTGGTCTGAATTAACATCAACTCCCCTGAAGCTCCTAAGATCTAAAATATTTATAATGTGTCTTCCACTAAGGACATGGGCTATTTGGTTCTTAATTTGTCCATCTGGGGAAACCCAGGTTTCCTTATGAATCTGTGTACAAAAAAAAAAAAAAAAAAGGTGCTGCACACCCTCAAATCTTTTTGCGCATACTGTAATCAATCACATGCTGCCCATTATAATGCTTGAGATATCATGCTTGTTGTACCGACCTTCCACTGGCCTATATTTCCTTCCCTTTTCCGATCTTAGCATTCATATCTCCTAGTACTATTTTCATATCTTGTCCTGGGACCGTATCTGTGAAATTCTTACAAGCTTTTCATAAAATCTGCTACTTTTGCCGTATAGCAGGGATACTGTCTAGCAATTTATTGGAAAAAAAATTGCTTTTTGATATCCGAGATTCTCTCAGATATTGTTTAGTATTTTACTACTTCCTGCATATTTATTATCGAAACTTTTTTTCTGTCGAAGGCAGCTTTAGATGTGTAAATGTGAAAGAGAGATCTTGTGTGCTGGTTGTACATCAATCAATCCTCAATCAATCATCAATCAATTGCACAAGATGATTGATCTATGTATAAAGCCGTCTATAAAAAACGCAGTAAGAACAAAATGCAGTATTGTATAATACGAATCAGTAACAAGATTGTACTTGATGTTATAATGGATGTGAGAAGGAGTGAGAATTAGAGAGAATGGATTTTAGAGAAATAAACTAGATGATGTGGTGAACACTGTATAAAATAGAACGCACAAACTGCAAGGACATTACAGTAAAATAGAAGTTACGTAGCGAGAGAAATATAAAGAGACAGACTGGCTGAGTAATGAGAAGGTAGTAGAGAGACAACTGACTGGTTGTACTGTTATAAACTGTCGTAAAAAACTCTTCAGCCGTCACTCTATTTATAATGAATCGAACTGTCACTTCCTAGTCTGACCTAGTTGGGGAGTCACTAACTTTTGATTCATTTAATGGGTGCTTCTTCGCTCTTCGAATCCTATGAATCTTAAATGATTCGGATTCCATTACAATTTAGGTTGTAGTTTCCCAGCGAGAGACACATCGCACATACTATTTCTTTAAATATCAAACAGGAAACGGTGAATATTAAAAAAATATATCAGAGATTTTGTGGTCATTGCACGGGTTTCGGGTTGCAGTAAGTTTTGAGAAAAAAAAATGTGTGTAAGTATGTAATTTACGGTATGTAAAACTATTTCTGCTTTACGCAATTCTATAAAATCAGATTATTTTTTTCAAGATAGGTGAACACCCGAAAAATTGGGGGCCTTAACCATAAAATGAAGCAGGCTATCTTGAAAAAAATTTTCTAATATTTTCAAACGGACCAAATCATCCCGATTTTTAAAAAAAAGGTATTGTACATCATCATTATACAAAAATATATGGTTAATTTCCAGAGACATTCCAAAAGGAATATGATACAATCAATAAAACAGCCAGGATGATGTTGATGATGGGTAATGTTTGTAATGTACTCATGGGTTCACCTTGAATTTCAAGTAAAAAAAATTTTTTAAAAAAAGTCCCTTTCAAATATGTCCTTCAACATCAAGCGTTATTACATGGATGATATTCCACTTCTTTGGAGAAATATATATATATATATATAACTGAGATAATAACATTTTTTATTTCACACGCTAAGAATTATTTTTCAGTCAAGTTTTTAATTTCTCTTGATGCTATCTAAATTGCGATCGTGTGAAATTTTTTGAAATGAAGTTTTCACTTGGAAATATTGATGTTTTTGAAGTCCTTAGAGTATTGAAATGAAAATATCTGATGTGAAACACTCATACGATTTTCTCTCTTACTGCATTAAATACAATATATTATAAAATCGACTTATTTTCTTTGAATTTTCTCAACTTTGAATTTTTCTTTTCAGAGCTTTAACATAAATATAGTATGGTGAGATTATATGCAGGTATTTACTTCAATGTAGTTAGATTTGATTCGAACAGGGAGGGCGAGCCTCATTCCACTGCGATCTACAATAAGAGGTCTATTGTGGATCCCCTAAAATTATAGCACATCCCTCAGCTTTGCCCTCTATCAGGGCTAGCAAAGCTGAGAGTGGCTCCGTCATGAAGCTCAGGCTTTGGGATTGTTTGTCCCTTCACTGAGTGGCAGCCTCGCAGTCTGTTAGGAAATGTAGTGGAGTTTCCTCCAACTCCCCACAGAGTCTGCATGAGCTCTCACTTTCCAAACCCAGCTTCACCAGGTGTCCTCTAAGTCGGCAATGCCCCGTGAGGAAACCCGTAAGTACGCGGAGCTTGTTCTTCCTCAATCCAATGCAGGCCTCCGACCTTGTTGGTTATAATTTCCCAAGCAGATCTTGGCCTGCCGCAACCCGGGGAGGAAGTACCAGAATTGAGATCTCTTCGTCTCCTCCTCCTTCCTAAGTTCCTCCAACAGAAACTGGTCGCTAATCCCACAAAAAGGTTCCGGCCCCAGAAGTGGGGTCACAGCGCCTATCTTGGCCAGGGCGTCGGCCATCTCATTCCCTTCAATGCCAACATGCCGCGGTACCCACCACAGTGCAACTTTGTTCCTGCTGCCCAGATCGTTAAGTTTATCTAGGCATTCCCAAACCATGTCTTGGGTGTTTTCTCTCCCGCCAATGCAGACGCTGTACTTCTTATGCCAACCCTTGATAAAAGTTTAATTAAATTAGGCTCTTGGACAACCCGCAGAAAGGTTTGGGGTCTAAAAAGGTATCCTTTGAACCAACCCTGGCTAGAGCAACCGCCCTTTCATTGCCCAGAAACTTCGCATGTCTCGGCACCCAGGCTAGTATTAACTTGTTCCGAGCATCCACCTCGGTTAGGGCAGTTAGGCTATCCCAAACCAGTCTTTCAATGTAGCTACATTTTTGTTCAGAAAAGAGCGTGTGAAACACTCAGAACAAAGGTTCATGAAATTTGCTCCGATATACAATGCGAAGTTATAGTTGCAAAACTACCCGTTTATTCAAGTTATTTATAGATAGATACGTTTTTTTAATGAGAGTGTTTATTATAACAATTTCATATCTATATATACATATATATATATATATAAAGGGAGAGAGAGGTGTATATAAATTTGCAAAAGTGACTGAATGACCTACAAATTCTCAATGTCATGGTTAATCACTTGTTATTTCATACACCACCACTCTACCACCACAATCATGGACCAACACTACCACACACACACACACTTCTATATAATATATTATACATTCTCCACGATATTGTCTGTGTATGTGTTTTTATATGCGTGTATATTTATATATATATTAAGTCCTTTCACTTTTTGTAATCACCATTTTTATAATATTTATCTTGGAACTAAATAATATAATTTAATATTATTATCACATTATTGCTAATATTTACTGAATCTAATAATTTTCATAATATAATAAAGATCTTGCCATTAAAATATTACACCATCCCAAAATTCTAGGAAAAAAAAAATTCTTCATACAAAATCGTTTTACTTCTTTAATAACTGACTTTCAGGCTAAATCTGCTTAAATATTACACATATATTTTGCTCAAGCGTGATAACTGAGAAGTAGATGGGTCAAGGATCACTGAGGGGTCTGGGGGCCGGAGTGTTTGGGTCAAGAACCAGATAGTCGGAGCCTATGAGCAAGTTTCCCAGCAACATCTTCCACCCGAAAATTTACACAATTGGAAAGTGTGTCAAGTGTAACCACAATAGGAAATATTTGAATCAGGAGATTGTAATCCTATGCGATAGCCAGGCCACCATTAAAGCACTGAGCTCATACATCATCAATTCAAAAATGGCATGGGAATGCCTTGGGTTGTAGACGTGGATTGTTTTAGGGGACCTGAAAGATCTATTGTGCCCCCCCCCCGAAGTCTTCTCAGTGCACTGCCAGCCTCCAAGCAGTGTTCTCAGAGCTACAGACAACACTGCTCAGCAACGTACAGTGAGTGGTAGAGGCTCCTAGGAAAAGAAAATATAAGGGCAGCATGCTGCATTCGAACCCAGAACCTCCCGTTGCTAGTCCAGTGTGCTACCATTGAGCTAATCCCTACCTTCTCCCTTCGCTTACGCCAATTAACTAAGGACGGAGACCCTAGTTTGTGTACTTTGTTTTTCCTTGTCTGTAAAGTGTACAGTGTATGAAGTATAAGTGTATTGTGTAGTGTTCTGACGAAGTGCATGGAGTACTGAGCTCTGGTAACCCGTGGGGTTGCTACTCCCCAAGTAACTGCATGCAACAGATACCCCTTGCAGGCAATACCTTGAGATACTCAATGATCTGGGCAGGAATAAAAGAGTTACCCTATTTTGGATGCCGGGGCATGTTGGCGTGGATGAAAATGGCTGAGATAGCTGACACCCTGGCAAGGAAAGGCTCAGCATCTCCCTTTTTTAGGGGTATAAATGGCCACTCTCTGAGGAAAGAACGAACATAGAAATGAGGAAGAAGTGAAGAGAGCGTAGCTATGGAAAATCCTTCTAGGACTGACGAAAGGTAAGTCCTGCCTGGGCAATTATAGCCAGAAAAGATCTGAGAAAAAAAAAATTGTAGATACGACCCAAAAAAATTTTATTTTGTATCCTATATGCCGGACACTATTTGCTTGTCAGCAATTAAATTTCGGGCAGACCAACATCTGGTACAGGATTCTATATAATTTAAATTTTCTATAGTGTCACCCAATTCATTACAATTCTTTAAGTGAGTGTCGTCAAAAACGTCTTCCTCGCAAAGATGGCATGTCAGTTTATTTAATATTCCCAGCCCAAAAAAATGGCAAGGCAGTTAATCGTGGTCTGTGAAAGTTCTAAAGTTAGCCACAAACATAGGGCGTGGCAATGAATGTGGAATATTCTCCTTCAACAAGCAGCCGTAGCGCTTCCCCTCCATATCCATCGACCATTTATGTTTGACTCTACTGGCAGGAAACCTGCCCGAATTTCTCCTTTGGCAGTCCTTAGCGACACAGGTATAACCGGTTGGTTCAAGGAACAGCCCTTTTTAACCAACTGATCAGCTATCTCATTTCCAGGCACTCCGCAATGTATCATTATTGTCCACTTCAAGCAGAGCAATTCGTGAAGATGCCATCTAGCTTCTTCCTGGTACACAGTGTCAGGGGGTTATCATTTATTAAAGCTATGATGGCAGCGCATGAATCACCAGCAACACTACCTTAGTTGGGTTCAATTTTGTGGAATATGAGGAGAAAGGCTTGCCTTAAAGCAAACATTTCTGCATCAAAATTTGTAGAGCCTTAGTGCCAACAGGGAAGGATTCTTTGATAAGGTCCTCGCATACTGCATTATACAGTCTGCTGAGCCATCAATATATATTTGCATCCACCCACATAAATCTTTCCTCGATCATTTCCAGGGCTGATACTTTAAGTTCTGGTAAAAGGCAATCTTTCTTTGCCTTGCCTAGCCCGATTTCTATAGAATACTGGGGTTTCAAGCAAATGAAAGGATGGATTGTTTTGATAGTGTCTCCAGGTCACATTTGTCGTTCTAATGGTTCACACTCATAAGAAACGACTTGTGAGGGACTCATCGATTAATAGTGGTTTCTATTTCCAAATGCGGAAGTTGTAATTTGCATATCCTTTCATACAAAATTAGTGAGCCTTGCTTCCTCCTCCTAGCACTGAGTGGGTGCGTGTTTGTCTGTATCCCATAACCATTATGGGCGTGGATTTGGCAATTCCGGTAACAATCCTAAATGCTTGTCACGATCTCAATACTTTCTCTTCCCAGACCCCAATTAGAGAAAGTAATAACATATAAAAAAATCCAAAAAAATTGCAGCCTAATTGATTTTGGTTGATTAAAAATATGATTATACTAGCTAACCCAGGCCACGCTTCGCTGTGGGTCAGTCTGATTTTTAGCAAAGTAAATAGAAGTATTATAGTTAACAAAGATTCAGCAAGAAAACACATCATTCAGTTTAATACCCTACTTTGCGTTGCTGTGAACTGAAAGGAAAGAAAGAAAAAATGTTTTTAACTGAAAGTCTTTTTTATTGTAAAGCTAGTGAATGGACTACATTTTTTGTTTGTCCTTTTCTGCATAAACATAAAGATCAGATGGTTTACCGACTCTGGAGCATGCTACATATAATTGCCATGAGAGAAGCATTCGTTTTCTAAATTCAAACCGCACACTTGCAAAGTTTGTCCTTGCGCTTTATTGATAAGTCATAGCGAACGCAAGGCGTATTGGAAATTGAAGTCGTTTAATCTCGAACGGCATATCTGTCGGAATGAGTGGTATTCGTGGAAGTAGTACGTCTTCACCTTTATGAGGTCTAATGAGAATTGTTGCTTCAATTAGATTATTCATCAATTTTTTAACTACTAATCGTGTACTATTGCATAACTTTGGCTGATTGATGTTAGGGAGTAATATAATTGGCACTCCAATTTTCAAATTTATAATGTGAGGCGGTAATCCGGGTACATCGAGTGAATTAAGAAATTCCGTTGGAAAATCACTACTTCACTTTGGCCCCTCACGGAGTCAATGGATTTATGTGTCACTGTTTCACCTGCCATTCTGTTTAGAAAGATGTTGTTCATATCGAGTACGTCGACATTTTTAGTCGCTAGAATGGCTCTTCCGCTTAACCATGCGTGATTTTGATAATTTGTTTCGATGCTTTGGAATACCTTGTCTACTAATTCTTCTTTTGAATGTACAATGTTGCAGAAATTAGATGGGAGGGTGATTTTTTCCCGTTTCTGGATTTGTAGGAGCAGTGCCGTTACCGAGTTCGAGTAATTGTCTTGAAAATATGGCAGCTGTTGGATCGTTTTGAAGTTGAACTCTCATATTCGTTGTTAAATGAATTTTTTTTACTGTGCTCCAAAGAGTTGAATATTTCAAGCAGGCATGCAATTCATCAGCTGGTGTTGAGCGAGGTATCACTGGAAGCGTTTACCTGAAGTCACCGGCTATAACACCAATGCTCCACCATATGGAACCTGATTATTTCGCAAGTCTTTCAATGTATGGTCTAATGCTTCCAATGACTTCTTATGAGCCATTGTACACACATCCCATACAATGATTTTGCACGCCCAAAGATGCACCTTTCCCATTCCTGATGTTTTAGAAATGTTGCATGTTGGGTTTTCAGTGAAGTGCATGTTTAGAGACAGTTTAAGAGCTGAATGCACTGTTCTACCTCCTTCCATCAAAATAGCAGCAATAGCTGAAGAAGCAAGTGCTAACGCAATATGGCCGTTTGAAGGGATTTTAGCTTGGAATTTCCCGTTTCCATGGGAATTTCGGAATAGAGGTACTTATAAGTACTTGAGAAAGAGGTTCAGAGAGTGAGCTACCATCGCAACGCGTCTGAGTCTGTCTATTTCTGCCAACCTCGAGAAACGCTCAGAAAAGTTCTAGTTTCCGTGGAAACATCGGAGTAAAAAGTATATATAAACACTCTTATACAGAAATGCAACGTTGTGTAAAAATTTCATGTCAAACCATGGACTACTTTTCGAGTTTTGCGGCCACAAACATACGGATGCTGAATTTATATATACTCGTATATAGATTAGATTACTGAAAACATCTGCCACTAATTTTATAAATTTCATTATAAACAATTTAATTGAGAATTACACAATAATTATAAAGGTTTTAATAGTTAGTTAAATTAAACCAAAACAATGTGAAATAACAAACAAAGTATCCAATAAAACAAAGCCACACAATTAAAAGAGCTAAGAAATAGTTCTTAAAGAACCTACATTATTCTTAGAAAAAAAAATAAATAAATAAATAAATATCGTAATTCTCAACTCATCACTTGAATTTTGTAGTCCTTTTGTAGTGAAAACAAAATAAAAATAAAAATAAAATAAGAAATAACTACCGCAATAGTAAGTATTTTTCACAATCCCTTTAGAAACGTAACAATAATTGAACAAGTATGATGTAACTAAAATAGTGACAGATGTCTTTGAATGTTAAGAAGCTAAGGTATTTCAAGGAGAAACTACGAGGACGATTCGACAATTTAGTTGCACAAAGAGAGAGAGAGAGAGAGAGAGAGTGAGGAGAAGAGAAAAATAAAGAAAGAAAGAAAAAAAATGCAACTGAAAAAGAGAATAAAGTGAGAGCATAAGAGAAGAGAAGTAAGATAAATGAAACTATGTATAATAATAAATAAAGTAAATATATAATGCAAATAAAAGGAAATGAGAACACAAAACTATTGTTAGTTTATTAAAAAGGTGGGGATGATTAATAAGTAGTTACCTTCTTTATAACATTATATAAATTTTAAATTTATGAATTTAAAACTGTATTTAAAATACGAAGTTTCTCTCATAATTACTAATCATATTTATTATGTAATTATTTCTGGGGAGTGTAAATCTAGTCCTTTTTCTAGCTGTGCTAATATAAATAAAACAAAACAAAAAAAAAATAAAAAAGATAAGTTATTTAATATTTTCAATGTCAAATGATTGGATTGACTTGATGTAAATAAAAATAAAAAAAATTAAAAATTACAAAAAAAACTAGGTGTGAGAACTTGTGGAAATTCACTCTTTTCTAATAACTGATTCTTTTTTTTTAGAATAAATAAAGACGACAAAGCAAGCAATTTTATATTATGTTGAATAATTACCAATAATACAAATAGGAAGATTATTAAAATATAGATAGCCTTGAACTTCTTTGTCAATAATGCAAAAATATATAACACGGAAAAATTAATATATTCAACATGTTATATCAAATAACCCGTATACCTTTTTTTTTTTTTTCTTCTTTTTTTTTAAGGCGCTTTAACATCTATGGTCATTAGCGCCTGGAGCCTTCTCAGTGCACTGGCAGCCTCCGGACAGTGTTCTCTCGCTACAGACAACACTGTTCATCACCGAACAATGAGCTGTATAGTTTCCTAGGAAGAAAAAATTTAAGGATAGCACTGGACTCGAACCCGGCACCTCCGCGTGAGAGTCCAACGCGCTAACCACTTAGCTAATCCTTCCCCTTGCAAACTTTTACTTCTGTTTTTGCCTTTAATTAAAGTTAATGGGGGGGGGGTGTTTATCTCAAAATGAATTGTGTGGCAGGCACTATCTTAGCTATACTTACACGGCAAATATTAATAAGTATTAATTTAAACCTAATTCATAGATCCCTAGGACCTTCCACAAAGACTAGTAGATTGTAGATTGTTACAGGGTATTATTACACTGCGACCTGAAAGATCTATTGTGCCCCCCGGGAGCCTTCTCCAACGCATACAGACACCACTGCCCATCACCGGACAGTGAGTTGTAGAGGCTTTTAGGAAGAAAATATCTAAGGGCAGCATGCTGGATTCAAACCAGGGACCTCCGCGTTGCTAGTCCAGCGCGCTACCACTGAGCTAATCCCTCCTTCTCCCTTGGCTTTCGCCAATTAACTAAGAACGGAGATCCTAGTTTGTGTACTGTGTTTGTCCTTGTCTGTAAAGTGTAGAGTGTATGTTGTTTAAGTGTATTGTGTACTGTTCTGATGAAGTGCATTGAGTACTGAGCTGTGGTAACACGTGGGGTCGCTACTCCCCAAGTAACTGCATGCAACAGATACCCCTTGCGGGCATACTTCAATAGCAATAGAAAAATAGTTTTAGCGAATGGTTTTTTTTTGTGATTGTGAGTCTGGGTATGTCTGTGTGTGTGTTTTTTGATTTTATTTTATTTTGACAAAAAGTACAAAAAGTTCGCTACTTAGGACTATACGTGGACCGACGCCTCTCCTGGAATCCACATACCAGACTCAAACGACAGGCACTACTTCAACGTTACAAAATGCTGATGCGATTACTTGACAAACGATCTTACCTAACACTTACTAACAAACATCTAATCTACAAAGTTATACTTAAACCTATTTGGGTTTACGGCGCCGAACTGTGGGCTTCAACCAAACGATCTAATTGTAATCGTATCCAAACACTCCAATCCAAAATCCTCCGCAAAATCATTTCAGCTCCATTCTTTGTCTCCAATCATACAATCCATACAGACTTAAATATATACCATACGTCCGTCACAAGAAATCCTATTGCGTTACACAAATTTCACAACAGTTTATCCCCCTCATGTCAATCCTCTCTTGTCCGTGAACTTGCATCCCTCACTAACCCTATAAATTCAACAAGAAGACTAAAACGTCAGTGGCCTCGTGATCTACTTACTGAATAATTCGGGAGTTTCACTACTGAGTGACTTCACCGCTCCTGTTTCTATGAATTGTCCACAATTAACAAATTTACTATTGTTAAGCTTTATAACAGGTGTAAATAACAATAAAAAAAAAAAAATTGTATTTTGAAAGGTGCACAACATCAATGGTCCTTTGCACCTGAACTATATTAAAGAAATAGACACTTTACCACTCTATATTATTGGAACGAATAAACTCTAACAAAAAAAAAAAAAACTAACAAAAAGTTATCTTAACTTTATTATTTCAATGTAACGCCTACTTTGCTCTTTTATTTTTGCTAAATCATTAGCACAGCCATAAATACAATATTTTCCTAATTCTGATTGTATAATAGTAATTACATTTATCCTAATAAGTATATTCATCCTTATAAATACATTCATCCTTATAAATACAATCATCCTTATACATACATTCATCCTTATAAATAAATTCATCCTTATAAATACTTTCATTCTTATAAATACATTTATCCATTAAAACACAATTACGCTACTCACTTACGTTTATTTACAAGAGAATGGAGTACTCTATATTCCTCGCAGTCTATGAAGATCCTAAAACCTATCCACATTCACACAAGTGCCGGGGTGCCAAACTCGACACAGGCCCACACGTCCTAGAAAACAGTGGTACCCGAAAAAGTGTTGGCCGACGTTCTGCGGTAGCAGGAAATCAAGAGATTTGCCACCCCTGACTCGGCTTTGGCCACCCCCACACACTTCTTTCGCACGCACAATGTATGTATGTATGTATTAACGAAATATCTCAAAACCAAAAAAGTCGCAGAAAGCTCAAACTTGGTATTTCGTCTAAGTACTAACACAACATCAGACACGAAGATTTCTGACAAAAAAATCCATCAACCCGGAGAAGTGCGTCTTTACTGATAATTTTTTTTTTTTTTTAATTTTTCCAGGATTTTCTTGAAAACAGCTCCAAGATTTTCTTTAAGCTTCATAAAAATATCTACACATAAATACTTCCTATCGTTTTTAAAAAAGAAAAAACCCTATGGCGCAACAGCCCCATAAAGGGCCAAGGCTTGCCAGACGGCGATTTGAATAGGGGGATGGTGGTAAGCACGCCGCAGGTCCCACGCAGTTTAATTCCAGCCTTCGCTACCTAGGGCGCTACTAACTGTAGCTTCCCATTTTCACTATGTGGCTGGGTCAACACCGACTTTGCACAAAAGGTGAGTGCGCTAGCCACTAGACCAACGCGTGAGGACAACGAATTAAAAGGGAAACCAAAAAAAAAAAAATGTTTAATAAAAATTTAGTCTCAGAATATTTTAAACGATGTATTTTCAATGAAAATTCGATATCCAAAATTTGACCCGATCGCAATATTTCCAAGTAAGAGAAAGTAAAAAAAAGTAAGAGAAAGTTTATAATTATATATTAGTACAATATTTTTCAAAACCAATTTAAATAAACAAGCAAAAACACTTACAAATAAAGGAAACAAAGAAAAAATTTAACCTAAAACATAGAAGATAAGACTAAAAATTAAAAAAAACAAAAAAAAAAAAAAAAACATGAAACATGGACGCTATAATCAACTTATTGTAAAATAATTTAACAAGCCATTTATCAATAGTTGTTATACAGTGTAACAATTAACAAAAAATAAAAAATAGAAGTGAATAAACGTTTTAAACTATTAATTAGTTGTGGGTAGTAAAGTGAATGGTCTAAAAAACAAAAAAAATATATATAAAGTGGAGTGGGGATGATGATAGAACAGTAAAGAGGTATGTGTATATATAAGTATATACACACACACACACACACACACACACACACATACACATACACACGTACAATAGTGTGTTGCACAATAGTTATTTGTTTGGGATAGGAGAGAGAGAGGTGGTCAGCTCTGTGTGCAACACACATAATAGTATTCACGGACCAGCCTGGCTAGTAAATTGTATGTCTGTATGTATGTATGTGTGTGTGTGTGTGTGTATATGTGAGAAAGCTAATTGAGGAAGCTGTGGGGGTCTTCATTTGCCATTTAAAGTAGATAACGATGAGAGAGTACGGTGGCCAAGGACGGAACAGACTCAAGGTCTGCACGCACTGAGACCTTCGCTGGCCAAACCCTCTCTTCTACCTTCTGACAGAGACACAAACACAAAAACACAGTCATTATAATATTGCAAGGTCCATTATCCGTGTGTGTGTGTGTGTGTGTGTGTGTGCGCGCATATACATTATAAACAAAAATTTATGGCAATAATAAACTAATTGTAAAATAAACATAAACATATAAAAATCTACATATAGCAAGCAAGTGATATACTGTTTATTTTTATTAATAATAATTAATAATAACTTACTTCCGTTAATAAATTATTATTCAGTTTTCCTACAACTGAAAATTCTGATTCAACGTTTAGTTACCAAGATTGTCGGGAAAAGAGAAATGGCGATATGGTGACCAAGAAATGAGGTCGTTAATAAATACAAATATCTGGGAGTTAGTACGACGCCTCGCCTCAGCTTGGACACCTACGTTAAGGAGAATATTTTCTAGGAAGCTAGGCTGGCCCTAAACTCTGTATGGTTGGGAGTGATTTCAAGGTATATGGTTCATCTTTCCCATAAATATCAGCTATTTAAATTCGATGGCAGAACGGATTGCATGCTATGCGGCGCAGATTTGGGGATTCCAGCGGTATGAGGACCGTAAAATGTTATTGAGATTTTTCTTGAAGAATTTGTTATCTCTTCACCCACCGATTACCCCCCCCCCTCCCCTAACTACATGCTACATCTGGAAACAGGTATCGATTTGCTTGAATGTTTTCACTTTAAGTTTACACTTCAAATACTGTTTGAAAGTATTGGGAGTTTCCTGCACACCGGCTTCCCAGGGCCACTGGCTTTGAAGGCCATCAGGCGCAGAATTATAATTACGAATTGGCATTCTCTGCTAATAATTTAATGTTATTTAAACGGCCATAGCGTATAGAGATGAGTTTGCGATGCGTCCAGGACAATCTTCATGATTTCTGTTTTTTAGAGAATTGAACTTGAGTGCTAGGATTTTTTTTGTTTTCATTTGATGCGGATTGGGATTGCCCTTGTAAGCACATGTCGCTAAAAGATTTGGGATGGCTATTTAAAATGAAAGGGGAATTATTTTTGAATTTAACCCCCCCGGGACTGAGCGAGAGATACGAGAACTCTGCTCACTGTGTAATCGCAGAGGCAAATAGGACATAGTACACTTTCTCGCAGAATGTCCTATATTAGCGGAGTTTCACTTGCTCCACCTAGGTGTGAGTTCTCTTTCACTACAGTCTCTTTAGGTGCTGATATAACAGTTACTGAATTCATTAAACTGGAAGGGGTTAAGTAAATACTTCGCTCTGCTTGGTTCTACAGATATAAATTGGTACATGTATTCAATTTTTAGACAGATTAATTGTAATAAAAAAAGTTATATTGTAGTCTGTTTATTCTTCAGAATGTTTAATATATATCTTGTTCTGCTCATCCTACAATTATAATTACATTGTAACAGGATTCGAAGAGAGGGATCTAATGCAGAGAGAAACACATAAAAATTGGGCCAGACTAGAGTGGGAAAATCTGCTTAAATACAGCGACGAAGGGGGTGTTCAAAGGGAGTCTTGCAGCAATTCGTATAGCAGTCACAACGCGTCAACAGCCTTTCTCTTTACACACTCAAAATCTCTCACTACCATTTTATATATTACGTGTAAAGTCCAGGTAGTTTGTGTTAGTAATAGGATCCGAAGAGAGGAATCCAAAGCAGAGAGAGAGAGAGAGAGAGACATAAAAATTGGCAGGATCACTCACTAGTTTATGCCAGACTAGAGTGGGAGAAACTGTTTAAATACAGCTGCGTCTTGCAGCTGACAGTGGGGTCTTGCAACAGTACATACAGCAGTCACAAAGCGTCAACAACCTTTCTCTTTATTCACTCTAAATCTTTCACTACCATTTTATAATATATTACGTATAAAGTCCAGGCAGTTTGTATTACTTTTCTTATTATACAGTGTTCAAGCATTATTTCCAATGTATTTCTTCTTATAAACCTAATTTCTCACCTTCTCATACCCATTACAGTATCAATGTTCCCATACACTGTTCTGATATTTTTATATCGAAATTTAAGTATTTTTTTACATTATTTTTTTTTTACAATATATTTCTAACAATAATTACATTATAATATTATTATTATTAATCACTTTTAACATATTTCAATTTTTCTTGTATTCATATTTTATGTGTACTTTTGTAACTGAAAATAGATCACATCAACCTTCGGAACGGATACTTATCCAAGCTGTATATACTTTTGATTATTAGCAAGTTGTATATTTGATTTTTTTTTTTTGTTATTTTGGAATATAGTATATTCCATAGTAATATTTTTTATGAACTTTAATATTACTACAGAATACAACGAAGTCATTTTCCTAATAATAAATGTTGTAAATAAAATGATATGCAATAATATAAGTAGATAATTTACGAAGTTTTTAGAAAATAATAGAACACAATTTTGTGAAAGTGGAGAAAAACCAACGATAAATGAAAAATCTGGTGTGAAACACTCACACAATTTTCTCTTACTCAGCAGTTGACAAAATTTTAACTGACAAATTTTATATTTAGTATAACCAAATTTAATGAAATTCGTCGGTGTTTTTTTCTGGTGTAAATTTGCAAAAACTGAAAAAAAAAAGTGTTCAGTAATAACACGTAAGTTTGGTTTAATAATTTTTCTTGAAACTCGGAATTTTGTCAAACTATTTATTTCTCAATTCCAATATAATCAACAGGGAATAGAATAGCTGAGTGGTTAGTGTACTGGATTTCCGCGCGGAGGACCCGGGTTCGAGTCTAGCTGTCATACCTTTAGATTTTTTTCTACCTAGGAGCCTCTACAGCTCACTGTCAGATGATAGGACAGTGTTGTCTGTAACAAGAGAACACTGTCCGGAGGCCGGCAGTGCACTGAGAAGGCTCCAAACGCTAATAACCATAGATGTTGATGCACCTTAAATTAAAAATAAATAAATAAAAAATATAATCCACTACAGCACTTTAGAGGAAAACATAACCCTCCTCCTCCAACGAAAGCCCTCATAAATGAGTTTGTCCGGAGAAATGTTTCAAATTAAAAGTTGTAGCTCTTTATATGTGTACTAGTACACATTCCTGGTTTAAAGAAAATCGTTGGAGAAGTTTTAGACAAAATAGTAGAAATCTGAAAAAATATTTTTTTTTGTAAAAACCAACTTACGATTATCCGATTTTCCTGAAACTAGGAATTTTTACATTCGAAATTGAGTTATTACCGGAAATACATGTTTTGAGGTCCCCTGAGTACGAAAAAATATATTTAGCGAATGGTCTCTGTCCAAACCATGAATATATAGCGATTTTATCGCTGCCGCCTTACACGGAAGAGGCCAGCTGACCGGTCCTATCTCCCGATCCAGCGGCCGCATTGGGGACATCTCATTCAGTTTTCTCCTCGCCAGATCGCCAGATTTAACCCCTCTTGAATTTTTTCTTTGTGGGGATATCTCAAAGAAAAAATTTATGTCAGAGAACCAACAACACCAGAAGCATAGCATTTAGCAGAAGCCTTAATCCAAACCTGCTTAGCAATTCCGGCAGACATGATACGATTAGCAACTTCATCTGTTGGGCAGCGACTGCGCTTGTGCCGCTTAAGCTGAGGAGGTCATATGGAATAAATAAGAAATATTTTTTTTTTTAATAGATTTTTGTAAATAAACTGGAATATTGTTTTGTTTTAATAATGTTTTACCTGATTTTTTAAGTCCCTTATGGTTCTAAGCATTAGGCCTTAAGTGTTGTCAGCATTTCAACTCTCTTATTTATTAGAAATTAATAAGAAAATCCGCTCTTAATTCTAGTTTATGAAACAAAGTAATTGGAAAAAAAACGACAAAAAATCACCGTAGGTGACGGTTTGAAATATCGAAGTGAAATTAACGGCATTATTCTTCATTTTTACTTTCTCTTACTCCTAGTAAGAGGAAGTATTGTAATCGTGTCAAATTTTCGATATTGAGTTTTCACCGGAAATATCCGTTTTGAGGTCGGTCCCCTGAGTCCAATAAAGTGGTTTCGCATTCTTGTTGTGGTGGTAGGTTCCGCAGAGCTCTGGAGAGCATCAGAGCCGTGGTAGCCTGCTTCATTTTGTGTGGTCATCGACCGGTGTCTGGCGTTCGCCCATCTTCAGGATGCGTTTGTCAGACATGGTGATAACATAGACTTGCACAGACACATTGCAGTGTATAAACTGAATTTGCTTCTGCCGAAACCGGTCGATGACCAACAAAATGAAGCAGGCTACCACGGAAAATGACTCTGATATTTAATTCTAATTAACTTTTTTTTTTGGATGATAGAATTGTGTAGTCAAATCTCACACAAAAATGCCCTTAAATGAATTTTCTTGGTGAAATATTTCAAATAAAAATTGTGGCTCTGCTGTATGTGTAATTAATAATATATAAAGTTTAAAGAAAATCGTTTAAGCGATTTTCGACAAAAACTCAAAAAAAATCGAAAAATTGATTCTGTAAAATGTCATTTTTCTGGTTGTACGATTTTTATGAAAAACTAATTCACAGGACTCTCCTGGTAGCACTTAAACGAAATATTAAGTTTTAAGCGTTTTTTTGTTTTGTTTTTGACATATGCTGCCACACACTCTCAAGCAGACCAATAACGAAAAAAAAAACACTTTTTCTGGACTCAGGGGACCTCAACACGGATATTTCCAGTGAATACTCGATATCGGAAAATATGACATGATTACAACACTTCCTCTTACTTACTAAAAACAGTAAAAGAAAGTAAAACTTCAGTAAAATTTACATTAAACAGTAATTGAAAGATTTAGAGTGAGTAAAGTGAAAGGTTGTTGACCCGTTGTGACTGCTGCATTAACTGTTGCAAGACTCCCTCGTAAAGGGTAACGCAGCTGTATTTAAACAGATTCTCCCACTCTATTCTGGCCTAAACCGCAGGCTGACAGTGAGGGTTTTGAGCAAGCCATGTTGGAGTTTGAAAATGGTGGGAGAATGTAGGAGAAGGGCTCTTAACGCCTTAGCTCGGACGGGTGCGTCTCTATTGGGTACCCGGACATGCGGGAATAGAGGGCAATGAGAGGGCTAAACGGCTGGCTAGGGAGGGATCCTCTTTACTTTTTTGTGGTCCCAAGCCAGCCCACACTAAGCGGTTCTGTGATAAACAGATTAAACTTTGGGAGACGAAAGTCTTGGAGAAACGCTGGGAGGACACGCAGGGATGCCTCCAGGCTAAAAGATTTATAAAAGGAATCAAGCAGGGGGTATCGGATTACTTCCTGTCCCTTAGTAGGACAGGTCTAAGGACCTTGGTGGGTGTGGTGACCGGACACACTTGGGTGTCTAGTCACTTGCATAATATAGGGAGGACGTCTAGTCCCATTTGTCAGAACTGTGATGATGGAGTCAGGAAAACGGTGTACCACCTATTTATGTCAGTGTCCCCGTTTCGTTGGCATTAGGTTTCGTGTATTCGGGAGGGTACCACTCTCGTGGGGTGAGTTGGAGTTGAAGGATTTCTTGGGATATTGCAGATTGACCGGTAGACTACCGGGGGAGATTAATTAGGGGAATGAATTGGTGAGGGGAAATGGGGGGAATAAAAGCCTTAGGGGCTTAGGTCCCAAGCCATTAGGCACCCGGATTCAATAATGATAATAATAATATTATGGTGTTGTCTGTAACGAGAGAACACTGTCCGGAGGCCGGCAGTGCATTGAGAAGGCTCCGGGCGCAAATGACCACAGATGTGAGACGTCTTAAATAAATAAAAATAAATAAAAAAATAATAATAATATTATGATAACCGCTCGCACCTTCCTTATTGTAAACCCAAATAAACGTAAAGATTATAATTTATTGGAATTAAATGTGTGGTTGAAATTCCGAGTTTCAAAAAAAAAATCGGATGACCGGAAGTGCGTTATAATTTTAAAGAAAATTTGTCAAGTTGTGTGAGTGTTTCACACCAGATTTTCACTTTCTCTAATTATGTTTTTCTTTTTTTTTTGTAAGAGAACGGGTTTGTTTCATGTTTCCTATATAATACGTTATATTTAAAAATGTAATAACCTTCTCTTCATTTCAAGTTATATAATAGTGTTAACTTTATTGTAATTTTTTTTTTTTACAACATATAGATATAGTTAGTATTTAATTAAGAGAATAAATAAATAAACAGCACCACCGCCTGATGGCGCATAGCCGTTTGTACCCACGTATGAACTTGAAAATATTCTCTTTATATCGCATGCTGCTGTCCAATATATATATTATATATATATATATATATATATATATACGCACACAAACATATATACATATATTTATATATATAGGATTATATATACCAAGTGTTTTCACGTGGGCTTGATGAAGGTCATGTAATTATTCTATAGAAACAAGCCTTCTCTCTCCGCGC
The DNA here is from genome assembly GCA_011037195.1 of Triatoma infestans. Classification (NCBI taxonomy): domain Eukaryota; kingdom Metazoa; phylum Arthropoda; class Insecta; order Hemiptera; family Reduviidae; genus Triatoma; species Triatoma infestans. The sequence goes on from JAAEAF010002934.1 coordinate 50,204, forward strand.
CTCTCCCTATTTATTACATTCGCGTCTATCAGTTATGTAACATTGGCAGGGGGAAGGGGAACGTTCAATCGGCACAGTGTTTATTGCTGTTTTAGTAATGCTGTTTTTCTCTCCTTCATTTTAGTTGCTGTCGTTGCTGTTATATTGCTGTAGAAATCAATTCTTTTTCTTTAAATTTGAAACTCCTCTGCACTAAAAATAAATATTTAGAGATAGTTGGGGGGGGGGAATACGTGTATCTTTTATCTGTGCCGAATAATACTTCATAACATTGCGTCGAATAACATTTGAAATTGAACTTCACACATATTCCTCCAGAATCTTAATATTTCAAACTTCCTTAATATTTCAAAATTCCGGAAGAGGTGGTGGTGGAACATTGAAACCAAATTATGAATCTTAATAAATTTTAAAGACTTCTATCATCAGTTAGTTTTATGATTAGTTATTTAGACTATTGTATTATTTCCTGATCGCTTTATCAATAAAGAAGCGATTAAAATATTGAATAGAACACGAATAAGGTATAACCAAGGAGACTCTATACATTTAGTACGTGACTGTGTCTTATTTGGCTTTACTGGGCCCCACTCTTTTTTCTTGGCTTTATTATTGTTTATATTGATTAATAATAAATAAATAATGCGTTTATTTGTCACAAAAAATTGTATGACAATCTAGAAAAAGAAAAAAAAATCTGGTGTGAAACACTCACACAACATTCTCTTACTCCAGTTTTCAAAATTGTAATTGACAAATTTTATAGTTTGTGTAACCAAAATAGATGAAATTCTTTGGAGTTAGTCGACACTTAAAAAAAAAAAATGTTCAGTAAAAGCGCACTTCCGGTTTACTAATTTTCTTGAAACTCGGAATTTCGGTCATCAATTAATTTTGTTTGGATGATAGAATTGTATAATCAACTATGATAGCACTTTAGAGAAAAACGTAACCCCCCCAAAACCCCTTTAAATGGACTTCACCAGAAGAAATGTTACAAATAAAAGTTATAGCTCTTTATATGTGTAGTTCAGCATTCCTGGTTTAAAGAAAATCGTTGGAGCGAGAAAATACCAAAAAAAAAACTGAAAAATACATTTCAGTAAAAACGCACTTCCGGTCATCCGATTTTTTCAAACTCTACTATTTCAACAACACGTTTTAATTCCAATTAATACTATTTAGATGAAAGAATTGTATAATAAACTGAAAATAGCACTTTAGAGAAAAATCTAATCCCACCCCTTCCCTAAAAGTGCCCTTAAATAAATTTTTCCAGAGAAATGTTTCAAATAAAAGTTGTAGATATTTGTATGTGCACTTGATATGCCATGTTTGAAGAAAATCGTCGGAGCCATTTTTGAGAAAATTGCAAGAAACTAAAAAAAACAATTAAGTAAAGTGGTACTTCCGGTTGAGAAATTTTGACCGCTGACCTACCGGTCGGATCCCATGGTGATACCCCAAACGGAATATCAAGTTTGAACCTTCTTCGATTTTTCGTTTATGAGCTATGCTGTTCACACACACACACAATTCGCTAAAAACCACTTTTTTGGACTCAGGGGAAGTCAAAACGGATATTTCCGGTGAAAACTCAATATCTAAAATTTGACACGATTACAATACTTCCTCTTACTAGGAGGAGTAAGAGATAGTAAAAATGATGAATAATGCTCTTCACTTCGATATTTCAAACTGTTGCGTAGATATTCAATCATAAGATTAGTCGCTGCCCAACAGATGAAGTTGCTAATCGTATCATGTTTGCCGGAAATGCTAAGCAGGTTTGGATTAAGTCTTGTGCTAAATGCTTCTGGACTTATCCCCACAAAGAAAAAATTCAAGAGGGGTTAAATCTGGCGATCTGGCGAGGAGAAAACTGAATGAGATATTCCCAATCCGGCCGCTGGATCGGGAGATAGGGACCGGTCAGCTGGCCTCTTCCGTGTAAGGCGGCAATAAAATAATAAAAAAAAAAAACAATAACACCATCATAAACTAGAGGGCAAATACTTCATTAAACTGATGTACACTTTTTTGATATCTTTCTTCGTTTAAGAGTTATTTCAAAAGTGGCCCGTTTAAATGGGACACCTGTATATATATATATATATATATATATAGACCATTCGCTAAAAACATTGTTTTCGCACTTAGGGGACCTCAAAACATGTATTTCCGGTGAAAACTCAATTTCGAAAATTTGACAATTTCGCAATATTACCTCTTATTAGTAAGTACTGGAATTCAGTTTTGATTGTTTGAGGTGGGGAATAAAGTGCACTAGAATCTGAAAGACATATAGTGTCCCCCAGATTCTTCTCCGTGCAGTTTCCTCTCGTTATAGATAAAACTACCTAGCGCGAGCTGGGGAGGCTTCTAAGAAGAGATGGATAAAAAAGATAGCACTGATGTCACGCGAATTCAGGCCTCCTTGCGGGAGTCCAACATGCTATCATTGAGCTAATTCCCTTCCTGTTATGTATGTCTGAGAACCAAGGCATTGCAAGAACTTTTGAGGGTTAATTTGTTTTTACTACAATCATCATTTTACGCTCTAGCAATGTTATAACTTTGTAGATATTGTAGTGGAATCGTTTATTGGATGATCTGATCCCATCGTGCAAGAAGGAGTGATAATGAGAAGAAAAAGATATAATTTTTAAATTATAAAAATTATAACTAGTGGTGCCAGCCAGTCGCTATTATTCAGGTCAAGAGCCGCGGTCAGTGCACGCTCAAAGGGACCGCCAAAGACACACCGCTAAAACCCTTTCAACAAGAACCGTTTCAAAAGGGTCATTATACGGTCAGTGTACCGAAGCCACCTGGCCGATATACAAGGGTCAACAAACACTCAAAAGACCACCTGGCTACAGTCTTTTGATAACCGCCGTCATCTGTTGCCACACTGGTCACCGACCTATTCAAGTCCTAGGGTCAACACACGGCCAGAGATGTTTTAGTGTGACCCGTAATTACACACTTGTCAATGTGTGAGTGATGCCAAAATAAACGTCTCTCCACCGGAAGAGGGGATGAGTATTCTTCAGTATTTTATCAGCGTTTCATCAGGATTCTACCAGTCATTTACGACATCAGTTCATACACCACGAGCGCGTCACTATCTAAGGTTTTAAACATATATTTATTCATCAATCATCACAGTTGTGCATTCTATAGTTACCATTTAAATCATTTTAAATTAATTGTAGTTTATCTTTTATTTATTTCTAAGTATTTCTTGTTAATAGTTACCATTTTTTTACGTTTAAATTATTGTTCAAATACAGTCTATTTTTATAAAATCCGTGTTAATAATTCGAACACTAACTTCCGCCCTCTTCAAGACATCTGATTCCACTACAACTGGTGGCAGCGGTGGGATCAGATCATCCAATAAACGATTCCACTACAATATCATGTCTTCCTCGTATGAGCGGAAACAATATTATTCGGTGGCTTTCCTTGTCACAGCCCAAACGTAGACCGAGTCTGGCATTTTGAACTGTTGTTGCAGCTCAAGGCGACATTTAAATCAGTTAATTCTCTGATCCTATTTACAGGTTAAATTGTTTAAAGTCTGGTCACAGTTCCTGTAACAGCAGGTTTTCTCAGTTTTCCGCAGTAAATTAAAAACAATTCTATTCTTATATGAAAAGAATATAGTCAATAAAATCCTGTCATAGCTTCCCGAAATCTTCAAGGCGAACTACTGTCCTTACATCATGAACAGCTAATGGAGAATGAAAATAAAAGTATAAAAAAAAAAATCCAAATATAACTTTCACTTTCGCCGAGGTTGCGTCCTTTCTGTTTCACTTAACAATACTCTTAAACAATATACTTCTCGCTGAAATTTCCATAATATTCTTAAAAGATCGAAGACATCCGCTCTTAAATGTTCCCGCAAACAAGAGAGGACCCTTAAACGGGTCTACTATACTAAAACCCATGACAGTATCTCTTGGTGAATGAACCACGGTCTTCCAGACTGAGATTTATGCTATTCTTTGTTGTGTTTTGGATGAGAGGGTACATAACACTAACTTTAAAGGTGTTTGTATCTGCTCGGATAGCCAGGCTGCGCTGAAGGCGCTGAGTTCATGTGTCTTCACTTCCAGGTTGGTGGTAGAATGTTCTAAAAGACTGGAAGAGCTTTCTTCTATGAAAGATGTGCTTCTAATCTGGGTGCCAGGTCACATGGGAATTTTTGGGAATGAGGAGGTGGAAGGTTTGCCAAAGTAGGTGGCTCTCTTCCTTTCATTGGTCCCAAGCCTGCTGTTGGCGTGTCTTCTGGCACATGTCTGTCAGGCTTCCAGACATGGACAGCTTCACAGCATTCATCCTTATGAATGAGCTCAGTTGGTTTTCGGCAGTCCAAAATGCTCATCGGGGGTCCGGACAAGGCCATTAGTGAGACGTTGCTGTGTTTTTCACGGAGCGCTCTCAGGCATCTGGTTGGATCTCTTACTGGACATTGTGGTTTAAGGAGACATCTCTACATAATGGGGCTCATGCCGGATCCATTTTGTAGAGTCTGTGAGACAGAGGAGGAAACACCCATCCATCTTATGACTGATTGCTTGGGTTGTGAGGAAATTAGGTTCAGGACCTTTGGTCGGAATAGGATGTCTGTGGAAGAGCTTAGGCTATTTCCGCTTAAGGTTATTGTCCGATTTATTCGGACTGCGGTGAATCTTAGATGGATTAGATCCGGGTCTGGATTTTGTTCAGACCCGGTTGTTGTTGTTTTCTTGGGGTGCCCAGTGAGGCTTTGGATAGCGTAGGGTTTCTCTTCCCACAGACAATAATAATAATAATACTAAAACCCAATTGGGACGAAAGGGATTCAACTAAGCAGTTTCAACCACAACCCCAGAATTCCCAAGAAACCCAGATTAATCCAAACAAAATCCTTCGCAATGTAGTAAGTAGTAAAGCTATAGTTGGCTTGTAGGTATGCTAAACCCAAGTAATTGCATACTTCAACTATTCTGTAATATGTGAGCATTGTAATTAGGGTCAGAATAAGTGGTTTTCATAATAGTTACTAGTCAGGGTTACCTACAGGGAGTAGGTTTTGTTGTTTTTTGGGGGGGGGGGGGGATTTTTCTTGTGAACTGTTACAACAATTTTTCTTAAATTTGAAACTACAATTACACAATATATAGTTCCGTTTTTATTTGAAATTTTTTTTGAAAAATTATTTTAAGTGGATTCTGTGGGAAGCTGAGAGAAGATTTTTTTAAAGGTAATTGAACATTTTGCAGAAGTTTCATGTGTTTAGACAATTTATCAGTTAAAACTGTAATCATTGCATAAGAGGTTATTTGTGGTTTTTATATCAGGTTTTTGTTTTTTTTTTTATATTTTTTTTAAATTTAAGGCGCGTCAACATCTATGGTCATTGGCGCCCGCAGCCTTATCAGTGCACTGCCGGCCTCCGGACAGTGTTCTCTCATTACAGACAACACTGGTCCATCACCGGACAGTGTGCTGTAGAGGCTCCTAGGAAGAAAAAAAAATCTAAGGGTAGCAGAGCTGGACTCGAAACCGGGTCCTCCGCGAGGGAGTCCAGTACGCTAATCACTTAGCTATTGAATATATGGATGCGTCTGCAATGCTGGATAACATCTGGTATTTTATCCGTCGTAGCATGCATATTCATTTGATTACTGACCGGTTTTGGGTTTTTTCTATCGTCAGAGCAAATTATTAACCAAGTTCGTGTAGAGAGAGTTAATTTCAACGTAATGTTTCTGTTAAACTCACACTTGTTGTTGTGTTGGTTGTATACATGTGGGTAACATATATTAGGGATTGTATACCGGTTAACCGATAAATTGACAAAAAAAACGTTCGGTAAACTTCTAGTATGGATTCTATAAAAAAAATTCTAGTATGGGTTTTTATGTAGAAAATATTGTGTTTATAGATATTTAAAAAGGCTAAAGGGAGATTGAAAATTAAAAAAAAAAAACAGGTAAGTGTAAACAACAATATTATATGGAAGATTCTTCTCGACCGTTGCTTGTATGAAGGAAAAGGATCGTGAGTTTCGGTCTTTTTTTTAAAAAAAAAATAAAAAAACTTAAATTCTTGCCAACGTTTCGACAAATATATTGTCTTTTTCAAGGCCTACAACATATAAATACAACAGGTTCTTTTTTGAAAGTCAAAATCAAAAAACAGAAAGTAATAAAAAATAAAATTATGGATTAATTTATAAAAATTTTTTGGTTTACTTACATAAAAAATAAAAAAAATAAAAACTATTAAATAATCTTTAAAACATATCAAAACTTGAAAACTTATGTATAATTTTGTAAATAAAAAGTTGAGAACACCTCAACAACACAGAGAATAGTGAACAAATAAACCATAGTGAACAGCGGGCAGGTATATTTATAACGGGACTAGTGGAGAAAGGGGTCTATTTGGAAAAACAAGGTCAGGGATTAGGAAATCAGGTTGTGATAAATTGAAGAGAGACCATTGGTATCTGTCCTATAATTAATAGAATTTTTCTCTTTTTTTATATATAGCATTTCTAAAAAATTAAGTTTTTTCCTATTACGTTCAGTTGCCAAAATACTGCGTTAGAAAAATCAAAATTGTGTCTTTTTTCAGTATGGTGTTTAGTGAGTGCTGTTATGTTGTCAGAGTTAGGTTTGTTTTTTCTACAGTCATAGTCGTGTTGGTATAACCTGTTCTTTAAATATTGTTTCGTTTGTCCAATATACGTGGCTGGACATTGCTGGCAATTTATTTTGTAAATAATATTTGATTGTAATTCAGTCGGCGTAGGGTCTTTTAATTTAGTGAACAGTTTGCGTATTGTATTCCGAAATATATCTCCTTTCCTTATATAAGTAACCTATCAGAAAAAAAATATCCAAAGTCCTCAGACCATATAACATTATCCTAGCACATAAAACAACGAATACAATACGCAAACTGTTCACTAAATTAAAAGACTCTACGCCGACTATAAATATACCTGCCCGCTGTTCACTATGGTTTATTTGCTCACTATTCTCTGTGTTGTTGAGGTGTTCTCAACTTTTTATTTACAAAATTATACATAAGTTTTCAAGTTTTGATATGTTTTAAAGATTATTTAATAGTTTTTATTTTTATGTAAGTAAACCAAAAAATTTTTATAAATTAATCCATAATTTTATTTTTTATTACTTTCTGTTTTTTGTTTTTGATTTTGACTTTCAAAAAAGAACCTATAGTATTTATATGTTGTAGGCCTTGAAAAAGACAATATATTTGTCGAAACGTTGGCAAGAATTTGTTTTTTTATTTTTTCAAAAAAAAAAGACCGAAACTCACGATCCTTTTCCTTCAACAATATTATATCTAATTATTAATTTTATGTGAGATATTTTTTGTTTAATTTTAAGGTTAAACTTTCTTGGGTTTGAGAGAGCCGCTGTAAATCGTACAAAAAGCGCTAGTTACAGTTAGCTTAATGTGATTTGTGCTCTGCAGTTTTTTTTTGAGATTTTTTAAGGTTTAAAATCTTTTCAAGCAACTTTTTTTTCCTAAAGAGTAAGTAAATATCTCCTTTTTTAATATTGAAAAATAATATTATGTAAATATTTCACTTTTACAATGGAGAGTTGTTGAGGAGAGAAATTAGGTTTGATTAAATGAACGAGATATGAAGACACTAATATAATGTAGCTAAGTTTACACTAACTGCACTGGACTTTATAATGAAAATGATAGAATGAATGGTGAGAGTAAAGATATGACACGATGCGATGTACAGTTGTATGGTTGTATCTGATAGATATCCTCTAGATAGATTCCCACTGGCTTATATACACAGGTTCTCCCACTCTAGCCTGCCTAAGTCAGAGAGTAGTCTCTGTTAATCAGAGAGGGCCTCTCTTCTCTCTGCTGAGGTTGCATTTTTTTTTTTGCTGTGGATGGGACCTATTACACTTTTTCTTTCTTTTTTTAAATTAATAGCAATTTTTAATATACCACATTATATGCCTTAAAAATTGTGCAAAATATGTATTATTCTAACAAATTATTTGTGCATTATAACAAACAAAAAAAAAAAAAAACACAAAATATTTATTATTAAAAAAAAAAAAAAAAAATTTACCGGTAAATGAAAAAAGTCGATAAATTTTGCAATCTTTAACATGTATACAACCAACAAACCAATAAGTGTGAGTGTAACAGAAATATTACTTTGAAGTGAACTTGGTGAATTTATTCTGACGATGGTGCATGAAACTCCGTAAATGGTCAGTAATCAAATGATTCATGCATGCTATGACGTATAAAATATCAGATTTTTTTTTTTTTATGTATTTAAAAAAAAATAAATAAATAGATTTTTTACAAACATTAAAAGAAGTGAAGTGGGACAGATGTTTTATAAAAATAAATTTGTTGATTACCTTGTAAAAATAACGAATTACATTATCAATGGACCAGTAACAAATACTATTATTTAGTCTAATCTCCTAATAATAATAAAAGTAATAATATTAACACAATTTTTTTTTTTTCTTTTTTTTATGGTTAGCCAACTAATAAATAGAATCAATATCTCAAAACTGGTAACAGTTGTTACTTTAAAAAAAAAAAAAGACAAAAAAAAAACAAACAAACAAAATAGATAATGCAAACATTTATATATCAAAGTAGTAGGGGATTAAATAATAATAATAATGATAATAATAAAAAATGAAATAAAACTATATAACTTAGGGGCATAATAAGCGGGGCTTTCTTTCACCTGGGCCCAAGGTCTATTTAAACAACAGCCTTTCTCATTCTGTACACCCTAAAATGGAATGCTCTTTTGAGTCCTTGATATGGCCAATATAAGACGGTAAAATGAAAGAGAGAGAGAGATAGAGAGAGAGGGTATCCTGTACAAACTTGAGAAAGTCCTCAACTAGATAGACAACAAACATGCTGCCTGCTATAGCAAAGGTTTTCAGGTTAACGTAATAACATCAAGAATTCCAAGGTAAACATCGACACGAATGGAAACCACTTTCATTATTACTAAAATAAACTGATATAAAATGAAAACTATTTACGTTTTTTATTATTATGTAAATCCAGTTGTAAATATAATATATATTTATATATATTATAATAGATTACAAAAAAAAAAAAAAAAGTAAAAAGCACTTAATGATTCGTAAGTTATTTGTTGATTTCTTGATGAAAGAATATATTAATCAAATTTTATGGTAAAAACAATTTAAAATAATAAAATATGTTTGTAAAGACAACTTTGAAGGGGTTTAGTATAATAACAAAAAAAAAAAATCTGGTGTGAAACACTCACACAACTTTCTCTTACTCCAGTTCTCAAAATGATAATTGACAAATTTTATACTTTGTGTACCAAATTTAATGAAATTCGTCGAAAACTGTTCAGTAAAAGCGCCCTTCCAGTTTACTAATTTTCTTGAAACTCGGAATTTCAGCCTTCTATTTATTTCTAACTAATTATGTTTGGATGATAGAATTGTATAATCAACTAGGTAGGATAGCACTTTGATGAAAATCTAACCCCACCCCTCCCCTAAAAGTGCCCTTAAAAGAATTTTTCCAGAGAAATGTTTTAGATAAAAGTTGTAGATCTTTGCATGTTTAGTTTATATATGAGTTTCAAAAAATTCATCGGAGCCATTTTTGAGAAAATTGCGAAAAAGTGAATAAATCATGTAGTAAAGTGGTAAAGTAATTGCACTTCCGGTCATCCGATTTTTTTCAAACTCGGAATTTCAACAACATATTTAATTCTAATTAACATTATTTAGATGACAGAATTATCTAATAAACTGAAATAGCACTTTAGATAGAAACCTAATCCCACCCTCCCCCAAAAGTGCCCTTCACTGCATTTTCCCGGAGAAATGTTTCAAATAAAAGTTGTAGCTCTTTGTATGTGTGGTTGATTTTTGAAGTTTAAAGAAAATCGTCGGAGCCATTTTTGAGAAAATCGCAAAAAAGTAAAAAATCCAACTAGTAAAGTGGTACTTCCGGTTGAGGAATTTTGACAGATAACGTAGTGTCAGATCCCATGGTGATACCTAAACGGAATATCAAGTTTCAACTTTCTACGGTTTTTCGTTTTTGAGCTATGCTGTTCACATACATACATACACACACACACACACACACACACACACACACGGACACACACACACACACACACACACACACAGACCATTTGCTAAAAACCACTTTATTGGACTCAGGGGACCTCAAAACGGATATTTCCGGTGAAAACTCGATATCGAATATTTGACACGATTACAATACTTCCTCTTACTAGGAGTAAAAAAAAAAAAAAAAAAAAAAAGGAATTAGGCAAGCAAAGCTGGAAGGAGTTTGGGTCTCCTAGTTAACGGAGTCAACACCAGGGTCTCAGCTCTATAATTAATGGAAATTTGGAGGAATGAGGAAGCGAATCATTGCCAGAATACTAAGAAGTCACTGCTCTAAAATGAGGATCTATAAAAGAACCCTAATTAGGCCAATGATTACAACATATGTCTCAAAAACAAGGACGCATATTTCGTCAGCAAATCTGCTTGACATGTATACTTAGACCGGTGCTAAGAATGGTGTTTATCGAAAGAGAAAAAAAAATAAGGAATTATACTGGAAGTTTATCTAAAGACATAAATTTATCTTTGCAGCAGCTAAAATGGTTGGGCATCTCCTGAGAATTGGAGACTGCAGGATTGCAAGGAAGATTCCAGTCCGAGTGAGACCAATTGGGTGGCCTAAGAATTTTTTTTTTTTTTTTTTTGGTATCAGTATTTACACTATTAACCAATTTGCTGTCTGTATTTGATGATAATTAACCAGGAGGATTTAAATTTTGTAACTACTCAAAAAATCAACAAGAGAATAGTACACAAAGGTATTATTTGAAAATACTATATCCTTAAAATAGAGGGGAGCGGTGCAATATTTTGTAATCTCATGGAAAAACTTGTCCCTTTCTTTGTTATAGTCTGGACATACCATGACTATATGTTCGAGATCCTCCGTCTCATTACATCTCCTACAAAGAGGAGAGTCTAATTTGCCAATTTTAAACAAATAGGACCTACAAATAGCATGGTTTGCCCGCATCCTATTAATTATTGAAACCATTCTTTTGCCAAAGTAACCTTCCTTAAACCATACTTTATGATTAACCTGAGGTACCATAGCTTTGTAAAATAAGCCCTTATCCGAATTAGCGAATCTTTGCTGCCATTTTTCTAAGATTTTTCTTTTTACCCATCCCTTTAAATCAGATGGTGGCCTAAGAATAGTTGGAGGGATAGCGTGCAAAGAGATTTAAAAAAAAATTAAAAATTAGCCTGGCGCATGCTTATAACAGGAAGATAAATGGCTGGCGATTGTTGAGGAGGCCAAGGGAAGACATGACCTTTTGCGTTCTGTAGAAGAAGAATTCAAAGGCTTGCTGGCGGAACAGAAATATGTATATGGGTATCTTTCAGAAGTTCTTTGCGCGCATTTGATAGGTTATGGTAGCCAGCTATATTACATATTAATATATGCTTAATGTGTTGTGCTGACAATTTGATGAATAGCTACTTTTCAGATAGAAAGGTCATAATTGATCAGACTAGTTTTGGGAGGATTGTAGTATGTCAGCCATGTATGCAGGGGATGTCCACAGCATTCAGTTTTGACGTCGTTTTTTTATGAAACATTCGACGAGTTATTAGCAGTTAAGCCTCCGAATACTGAGAGCAACAGAAGAGAATTGGCAGCGGAGCAATGGAGATACTTAGGAAAATTAATAAATGTATTATTAAAAATAAGTTGCACAAATATATTTACACCTCATGTAGAGTATCTTAAAAGTAAAGCTAAAAAGGGTACGGGTAAGTTAATTAAGGTATCAAAGGCAAAGTGAGGGATCATGCTATATGATGGGGGTAATGGCAGCGTTGGTAACCTGTGTAGTTCCCCCAAGCAAACAAAGTAGAAATTGTGAGAAGGTTATCCACAAAGATTTATGCTATTATGCATGTAGTGATATTGCAAGTCGCTACAGTTAATGCAGGTTAAGCTACGAAAACTCACTTTGAACCTGCTAGTTGTAAGAAGAGGGTTAGAATATTGCCCAGCTAGGAACAAAGATAGGACATGTTTAGGCATATCTGTCGAGAATATAGAAGCTTATTGAATGGTTAAGATGTGGAACAGGGAAGAAAGGAAAAGGATTGTCGAAGACACTAACAACATTTAGCAACAAGATTTAGCATTTCTTCTAAAGGAAAGATAACTTACCAAATCCTGCCCTCGGTCCTGGCTACTGTTCTGAAACTCAGAATATTGTTTGCACTTAATAAATATCCTTCTCACTTAACTGGGCATGGTTTGTTTAAGAGATTACAGCGACAAACCAAGTCGATCTGGCTGCTCAATTTCATTGAATTGCTAAAAAACACAGATTACTAATCAATCTACATGAGACAATCTCAAGTAAAAAAAAAAAAAATAAACGTTATAAAACTAAAATAAACAGTGCAAACAAGAAGAAGATAAAGAATGAAACATACACAAATTCGACAAATAGGTAATTAAATTAAACTATTTTAATAACCGATTTCTCAAAGACCGTAGATGTGATTATGCAGGATTCCCAGGGAATCCAAGATAATTTGCTCCGCCAGCTGGGTCAGATACTCTTTGTCAATGCCGAAGTTATCAAAAAATTCTGCAGTAGCCACCGGGATTGTCCACTGAGAGCCGAACCATAGCCCGTGAACGGTAAAGTTCCTTTTTCCAAATTCGTCTAGGAACTTTTCTTGGAGAAAGTTAATGCACTTCTCATAAGTCGCTCTCCTTTCTTCATTGATCCGCTTGGATCGTTGTTCTCATACCTAATCGTAGGATCAACAATTACCGCAGATCGAATGCGACTATATCTGCATATCTTGAGGCGCTGTCCGTTTCAACACAATAGACCTAACAGCATGCATATCCTTTTTCCTTTAATAATTCGATGACCCTACGTTTGACATTGCGGTGTCGACGCGTGACAAGGAGCATGTTGTTCGGGCATTTTCCCAGCACATGAGTTGGAGTTTCGTCTCTCTTCCGCATTGCAGCAGAGGAGCCCAACATCTCGCATCGCCTGGAAAGATCTTATTTTAGAAATCGAAAGACCTTAAAATTCCGGATGAAGAGAGGTCTACATTGTGTTGGCTTTGAGGACTACGAGCATGTGCTACACCATTGTGTAATCTATGATGACATTAGGACGAAGTTGACATCCCAGATTGGACCGTTGATTCCTCATGAAGTTTGGGTGACCACTAGAAAGAAAAATTGTTTGTAAATTTTGTGAAGTTTACCAACGAGTTTTTCAGCAGAAAAAGGCAAATTGCAGATATTCGTGAGCAGAATATCTGAAATATTTAGCATTTATTTTATTTCTTAATTTGAATTATTATTACTTTTTCTTACTCTTAGTATATGTATGTATGTGAACAGCACACCTCAAAAACGAAAAATCGCAGGATGTCCAAACTTGATATTCTGTTTGGATATCCCCATGGGATCCAACGCCCTCATGCGAGAATTCAGGTTCGATTCCCGTGAGGGCAAAGTCGGTGTTGACCCAGCATCGCGATGAAAAGTGGGAAGCTACAGTTAGCAGCGCTCTAGGTAGCGAAGGCCGGAACTAAACGGCGTGGGAACTGCGCGGCGTGCTTACCACATGTCCCCCAATACAAACCGCCGTTTGGCAAGCCTTGGCCCTTCATGGGCGTTGCGCCATTGAGTTAGGCTCATGGAATCCAACAGTAAGTTATCTGTCAAAATTCCTCAACCAGAAGTACCACTTTACTGAATGTTTTCTTTTTTTCACTTTTTTGCATATTTCTCAAAAATTACTCCAACTATTTTCTTTAAACTACATATTAACTACACATACAACAATCTACAATTTTTATTTGAAACGTTTCTCTGGGAAAATTACATTTAAGGGCACTTTTTAGGGGAATGATAGGGTTAGGTTGTCCTCTAAAGTGGCTATTTCAGTTTATTACACAATTCTATCATCAAAATAATTATTTAATTAGAATTAAATATGTTGTTGAAATTCCGAGTTTGAAGAAAATCAGAAGACCCAAAGTGCATTTTTGCTGAAAAGTATTTTTTCAGTTTCCTGTTATTTTCTTTAAAACGTTTCCAACGATTTTCTTTAAACTAAATATGTGAACTACACATATACCGAACTATAACGTTTATTTGAAACATTTCCCTGGGTAAATTTATTTGAGCGGGCTTTGGAGGGACGGGTAAGGTGATGTTTGCCTCTAAAGTGCTATCTTAGTTGCCATCTAGACAAACTTAATTAAAAAATAAATAGATGGCCAAAATTCTGAGTTTCAAAAAAAAAAAATCTGGTATGAAACACTCACACAACTTTCTCTTACTCCAGTACTCAAAATTATAATTGACAAATTTTTATAGTTAGTATACTAAATTTAATGAAATTCGTCGAAAAGTGAAAACACTGTCCAGTAAAACTGTCCGGTTTACTAATTTCCTTAAAACTCGGAATTTGGGTCATATATTAATTTCTAGTTATTTCAATTTGGATGACAGAATTGTATAATCAACTGTGATAGCATTTTAAAGAAAAACATAACCCCCCTCCCCCAAAAGTCCCCTTAAATGAATTTATCAGGGGAAAAGTTTCAAATAAAGTTTCAAATTTTGTAGCTCTTTATATGTATAGTTAACAAAACTGGTTTAAAGAAAATCGTTGGAGCCATTTTCGAGAAAATACCAGAAAACTGAAAATTATATTTCAGTAAAAACGCACTTCCGGTTATCTATTTTTTTTTAAACTCGGAATTTCAACAACATATTTAATTCTAATTAACATTATTTAGATGACAGAATTGTCTAATATACTGAAACAGCAGTTAAGATGAAAACCTAACCCCACCCCTCCCCAGAAGTGCCCTTAAATGAATTTTCCTGGAGAAATGTTTCAAATAAAGTTGTAGCTCTTTGTATGTGTAGTTGATATAGCAAGTTTAAAGAAAATCTTCGGAGCCATTTTTGAGAAAATTGCAAAAACGTAAAAAAAACAACTAGTAAAGTGGTACTTCCGGTTGAGGAATATTGACACATAACGCACCGTCAGATCCCATGGTGATACCTAAACGTAATATCAAGTTTGAACTTTCTACGATTTTTCGTTTTTGAGCTATGCTGTTCACATACATACACATACACACACACACACACAGACCATTTGCTAAAAACCACTTTTTTGGACTCAGGGGACCTCAAAACGGATATTTCCGGTGAAAACTCGATATCGAAAATTTGACACGATTACAATACTTCCTCTTACTAGGAGTAAGAGAAAGTAAAAATTAGTAAACCGGAAGTGTGTATTTATTGAACAGCTAGTTCAGGTTTTTGTGATTTTCTCCAAAAAAAAAAACACTGACGAATTTCATTAAATTTGATAAAGTTTGTTCAATTACAGTTTTAATAACTGGTGTAAGAGAAAGTTGTGTGAGTGTTTCACACCAGATTTTTTTTTTTTTTTTTTTTTTTTAAACTTATTCATTCATTCAACTTGAGATAAGGAAAAGAAAGAAAATAAAGGAGAGCTTTTTAACAATTCCAATTCAATGATCGATCTAAACTGAAATACAACAGACCTACAAAGACGAGCATTGAATCTAATTTCGATTAGTGATCTCTCGCTCATTTTTACTTTCTCTTACTCCTAGTAAGAGGAAGTATTGTAATCGTGTCAAATTTCGATATCGAGTTTTCACCGGAAATATCCGTTTTGAGGTCCCCTGAGTCCAAAAAAGTGGTTTTTAGCAAATGGTCTGTGTGTGTGTGTGTGTGTCTGTGTGTGTGTGTGTGTGTGTATGTATGTGTGTGTATGTATGTGAACAGCATAGCTCAAAAACGAAAAATCGTAGAAAGTTCAAACTTGATATTACGTTTAGGTATCACCATGGGATCTGACGGTGCGTTATGTGTCAATATTCCTCAACCGGAAGTACCACTTTACTAGTTGTTTTTTTTACGTTTTTGCAATTTTCTCAAAAATGGCTCCGAAGATTTTCTTTAAACTTGCGATATCAACTACACATACAAAGAGCTACAACTTTTATTTGAAACATTTCTCCAGGAAAATTCATTTAAGGGCACTTCTGGGGGAGGGGTGGGGTTAGGTTTTCATCTTAACTGCTGTTTCAGTATATTAGACAATTCTGTCATCTAAATAATGTTAATTAGAATTAAATATGTTGTTCCGAGTTTGAAAAAAAATAGATAACCGGAAGTGCGTTTTTACTGAAATATAATTTTCAGTTTTCTGGTATTTTCTCGAAAATGGCTCCAACGATTTTCTTTAAACCAGCGTTGTTAACTATACATATAAAGAGCTACAACTTTTATTTGAAACTTTTCCCCTGATAAATTCATTTAAGGGGACTTTTGGGGGAGGGGGGTTATGTTTTTCTTTAAAATGTTATCACAGTTGATTATACAATTCTGTCATCCAAACTGAAATAACTAGAAATTAATATATGACCCAAATTCCGAGTTTCAAGGAAATTAGTAAACCGGACAGTTTTACTGGACAGTGTTTTCACTTTTCGACGAATTTTATTAAATTTGGTACACAAACTATAAAATTTGTCAATTATAATTTTGAGTACTGGAGTAAGAGAAAGTTGTGTGAGTGTTTCACACCAGATTTTTTTTGGTAAAAGGTTGATAATATCTTGCATTGCAAATAGGATTTCTAGGAAATTCAAAAAAGAAACTTCTGTACGCGAAATTTGTAGGTTCAGCGAAGGAGATAAACTAGAAGTGGGAGGAGAATAGGCGAGTTGTCCAGACCACACCAATGGAACATTGGCCCTTTCCACCTGATTCAACCCTTTCGACATTCTTTTTTAGTAGGCCCATTCTAATTCTATGGTTGCCTGAGCGCAAGTTAGGGATAAATATAATTATATTACTAACTCTCAAACTATTCAGTTATACAGCATGTACAACTATGACAAGACAATATAATATCTAACTGATAAGACAAAACTATCTATAATAAATCATGTATATTTCTAAAAATAAATATAACATAAAGCGATCAAAGAATAAATTCACATTTTTATATCAATTCTGTGAAGATTGAAATTTCTTGTTATTTTTTTTTTTTTACTAGACTAAATTTCATTTTTTTTATAAAAACCTTGACATAATATTTATCTACTTATCAAAAAATTGAATCAATAAATTATTAAACAAAAAAGACTGGGGAAAAATTACAGTTAAGTGTGTGTGTGTGTGTCCATCATATTCCTAAAAATTATTTTTAAAAAAATCTTGACCACTTCACAATAGATAAAGACTTGTTATCAATATTATTTTTTTTTTTTTTTTATAAAATACGTAAGTGTAAATTATATTTCTGATTATATGTTTGTGTAACCTTGATAGCATTTTTTGGAGTATTATATAAATAAATGTACTATTAAATAAAATTAATGGTTTATTGATAACATACCCCCCTTTCAAAATTGATTTCGTAAAAAAACCCTAAAAAATCGGGGAAGGTTCTGGAGAGAAGATCTTTCTTTGCAATCACATGGAGATCATTGACCATTTCGCCAGTCGTCAGATGCAGGCCAACAGACCTTTTCCCGAGTCAAATGAAGGCAGCCTATCCTTTCGCCAATCAAATAAAGGCCTCGGACTCATTTGACAGTCAAATTAAAGCAACAGACCCCTTCGCCAGCCAAGTTAAGGCCATGGGACCCCTTCATAAAAGAGAGAGAAAGAATAATTATCTTATACTTCTCCAGTGACCCCCTAGCTATAAAACATATTTTAACTCATTGCCTATCTTAATAAGTATGATAATATTAGTATTATCTATAGTTTAGGGAAAATAAAGATAACGAATTCGATTTGTTTCTCATGCAAGCCAACGGACGACTTCCCTGTAATCTGTCCATATATGGATGTATGTGATTCACAACATATTTTTACTTTCTCTTACTCCTTGTAATCATGTCAAATTTTCGATACCAAGTTTTCACCGGAATACACGTTTTTAGAGGTCCCCTAGTCGAAAAAAGTGTTTTTTAGAAAATGGTCTGTATGTGTGTGTACCTATGTATGTATGTGAACACCATAGCTCAAAAACGAAAAATCGTAGAAAGTTTTTTTTTTTTTTTTTTTTTCTTTCCTGGCCTTGGCTGCAGAGACCATAGCCATGAGATATTGAGCCATAATCCAATGTCAGAAACGGAATCTGAGAGAAAACTTTATAAAATTTTCCTACTAATCTGAAATTGACTTTGATGAATGAAAGGCAGTATATAGATGAATTAAAATGTGGAGATTGGAACATTGAATGAGTTCTCTATTCTTTCTAAAAATCTATTTATAATGTTTACATCTATTTATTTACACAACATTCACTTTCTCGTTCACACTGGTACCGGGGTGCCAATCCCGGCTCAGGCCCACCCCGTCCTGAAAATAGTGGCTCCCGATTATTTACAATATTTACATATTTACAAAGTGCAAGAAGATGGCCGCAACGACCAGAAGTTGCCACCCCTGGCTGGCATTGATCCCCCCCCACACTTCATTCACACTCACGTACATCCATCAAATTACAAGTAAACTAAAACTATTCCTATCTCACACAACTGCAGTAACATCCATCCTAATAAATACAGTCATTCTTAATAAATATCAGACACACACAAACATGCTTAAATCTACTTTGGGGTGGAGTACTCTATATTCCTCGCACCCCTTCATACCTAAAACTAATACCGTATACTAATGTAGTAGATTGTTTAGAAACGAGATAATTAAATAAATTATAAGAAATAAGTGTATAAAAAGCAGTTCTCAAGTGATCTCTCATAATCTGACATTGGTAATGACTATATATTTTTCAATAATTCTATACACCTCTATATTAACTTTTCCTAATATTGTTTTGTAGCTAAAAGGTGCTGTAGTCTTTGTAATTAATCTATCAAAAAATACTTTTCTTTCTGCATCGTGTTTTGGGCATTCCATTATAATGTGTTCAAGGCTTTCGTTTTCCCCGCAATAATGACAATGGGGTGAATTCTCTATACCTATCTTGTTCAGGTATTGTTTACAGATGCCATTATCACTTCTGAGTCTACATATAAAGCGACATAATTGCTTGTCTATACGAGTATCACTAAACCAGGGTTTTCGCCCCACTATGGGGTTTAATGATTTATAAAGCGAACCCCTGTGATTGCTAGAATAATCCCTCTGCCACTTCTCCAGACACTCTGCCTTGATGGATGTAAATATGTCTCTACAGGGTATTTTTATGTTCAGAAGTTTCCCCTCTTCCGCAGCTCTCTTCGCTAACGTATCAGCTACTTCATTTCCATTAACACCGATGTGAGCTCTTATCCACACCAACCTAACGTTTTTGTCTTTATCTTTCAAGTTCTGCCAAATTGTCACTATTTCAGTCTCTAAATGGTTTACAGAGGTAGACAGCTTATAATTCTGCAATTTTGTAATTCTGTAATTTTAGAAAGTTCAAACTCGATATTCCGTTTAGGTATCACCATGGGATCCGTCACTAGGTCAGCGGTCAAAATTCCTCAACCGGAAGTAGCACTTTATTTAATTTTTTTTTTTTTTTTTTTTTTTTTACTTTCTTGCAATTTTCTCAAAAATGGTTCCGACGATTTTCATTCAAACTTCGTATATCAACTACCAATACAAAAAATCTATAACTTTTATTTAAAACATTTCTCTATGGAAAAATTCATTTAAGGGCACTTTTGGGGTAGGAGTGGGGTTATGTTTTTCTCTAAAATGTGCTATCATAGTTGATTATACAATTCTTACCATCCAAACAAAATTAATTAGAAATAAATTGATGACCATAATTCCGAGTTTCAAGAAAATTAGTAAACCGGAAGTGCGCTTTTACTGAACTTTTTTTTTTTTTTTTTTTTCAGTTTTTGGCGAACTCCAACGAATTTCATCAAATTTGGTATACAAACTATAAAATTTGTCAATTACAATTTTCAAAACTGGAATAAGAGAAAGTTATGTGAGTGTTTCACACCAGATTTTTATTCATATAAATTACTTTTTCTTACTAGAGAAATCTTAATAGAGTCTGATCTCGTTACTTCTCCTATAGCTATGTTCCGTTTAATTTCTAAATATCAAGTCTATAACAATGTATTTACGGTTAATTGTATGTTATGCTGCCCAAATTTGGCGTTTATCATGAGCCACAGCAATGAGCTAGAAAATTTTCAAAGAATTTTGTTAAAAAAATTGTTTGCTCTAACACTAATTCAATTATATGTAAGCTCTCCATCAATTCAGTTTTCTAATTTATAGTGTACCTTCATTTTCAATATAGTTTTACAATCTTATCTTCCCTTGATACCTGTTTGACAAAAGTAATGGGATCCGAATCGTTATAGATTCATAGGATCCGAAGAGCGGAGAAACACAAAAATGAATCAAAAAAGTTAGTTACTCCCGAACTAGGAAGGGACAGTTCAATTCATATAAATAGAGCAATAGTAGAAAGTTTTACAACAATTTACGATCAGTTTACGACCAGTTTGCAACCAGTCACCAACCTTCTACTACCTTCTCATCACTCAGTCAGTCTGTCTCTATATATTTCTCTCCCTACCTAACTTCTATATACTTGTAAAGTCCTTGCAATGTGGGTTTTCTTTCATTATAGTGTTCAGCTTATATTCTACTTTATTTCTCTAAAGCCAATTCTCTCTAATTCTCATCCATTACATCAAGATTCTAGCAGTAGAAGTTTTTAAAAGGAATCATCTTTGATTTAAATACTGGTAAACTTTATCACAGCAATAATAATCAATCGGACTCAATTTTTAAGTAAGACAATTATCTGCTTGGAAAGCATACTGTACTAGTCTAGAGCAGTGGTTCCCAACCTGTAGTTCACGTTCCCCTGGAGGTATGCAAAAATTATATTAATAATGGCGGAAAACGGCATAAAAGAGTTTTCTATAAATTTATTATTTATTTCCATTCATTTACGGGAAGCTGCCCCCGCAAGAGGTATCTGTTGCATGCAGTTACTTGGGGAGTAGCGACCCCACGGGTTACTACAGCTCAATTGCTCCATGCCCTTCGTCAGAACAAGTACACAATACACTCTAACTTTACAGACAAGGACAAACACAGTACACTATCTAGGGTTTCCGTTCCTAGTTAATTGGCGAAAGCCAAGGGAGAAGGAAGGGATTAGCTCAGTGGTAGCGCGCCGGACTAGCAACGCGGAGGTCCTGGGTTCGAATCCAGCATGCTGCCCTAAGATTTTCTCTTCCTAGGAGTCTCTACAACTCACTGTACGGTGATGGGCAGTGTTGTCTGTAGCTAGAGAACACTGTCCTCGTTAAAGGCAGTGGCCTATGAAGGCCGGCTGTGCATTGGAGAAGACTCCGGGAGCACAATAGATCTTTCAGGTCGCAGTGCAATAATCCCCTACAACCATCTACAATCTACGGGAAGCTATATTTCAATATTTAGCGGGATATTAACAATAAATTTTATACACAAAAATATTTTTTGAACAAAATTAATAATAAGAACAATGTATTGTTGTATTAAAAGTACAAAAAAAAAAATTCAAAATTAAGCACACTCCTGGCCACCGTACCTAGCGCACAGCGCCAAAACCGGTGCCTATGGTCACTTAGCCTTGCCTACTGTGTAGGCAAGTTACCATCCCTGCCACGTGGAGGCGGACCTCTACATATTCGTCTAGTCCGGTGTATTACCGCTACTTCTCGAGCAAACTGAACAAAATCTTTGAAATTTTGAGCACTTTTCACTAACTCTTTACATTCTCCCGGCCAATTCTCTCCCCTCCTTTTCAGCTGAATTCCATATGGATTCTTGCCTCGTCGAGGAGAGAACATTGGAAGAGAACGTGGTGCACTGTGTCCCGTTCACCACACTCGCAATTCGGGGAATTTTTCAAACCCAATTCATTGAGCTTAGAATTGAACTCCCTGTGGCCCGTGAAGTATTGCGTTACGGTTTGTATTAAAAGTACAATCATATCTATTTTCATTTGAACATTATTAAAAAAAAAAAGAAAAAAAAAGAAAGTTATTTCATTTGTTATAAATGCCGAGTCACTGGTGTTCATCCATTCGACTCCGAGCAATCCAATAAATGTTTTAATTAAAATTATAAGTATTAGCCTGCCTATCAGAGGCAGCTGTCGCTTCACAAGCGAACAAATGGCTACCTGTCATAGGGACCATATCTCTGTATAAACAACAATCCGGTCAATCAACCACTCCAATACAGTGCAAATTGGTCCGGAGATAGTCATGACTTGTTGCCAGTGCAAAGCACGAAACCGTTTCGCATCTGGATGGATGTAGGGAGAATCCGACCATGGATAAGTTGGGGGTAATGAAAAGAGAGGTACTCATAAATGAAAAGCCAAATCAAGTGGTACAGGAGAAAAAGAAATGGTAGGAAACAATGCTGGACAGAGTCAGAACGGATGATCTGGAGAAGTCTGCGAGCGGTGCACTGAAATCAGGAACATCTTCCTCTTTATTGAAGGCAGCTGGGTCATTAATAAAGAATTCACTACTTATAATGTAGGCTTGGATAATAAATTTAGCCTCAGAGATTTCAGGTTATTATTTAGACTCAGTGATGATTATGACTTTATACAATGTAATAGCATCCAGCAGAGAGAACAGAGAGGGCCTGTCTTCTCTCTGTTCTCTCTGCTGGATGGTATTACATACATATTATCCGGGGCGGATGTTGTTGTAGTGGTTATGAGCATGGACTTGTAAGTGGGAGGACTCCAGTTTGAGTCCCGCGTATAACTGCTAAATTTTATATTGGCATGAAAAATGTTAACAGTAAAGTAGATGCTTCCGCCCCCGTCCACGACACCTAATTTGGTAGTTGGACGTTAAGCCCGCCTGAAAATATAGGCATTACTTACTTTACTTTTTTTTTCTTTTTTTTTTTACAAATTACCCCGTCCCTGGCTTCCTCAAGATGCCGGACCAAGAATGATGCCACTTTTTGTTCTCTAAACGAATCAGAAGGTTTGTTTCATTTTCTATGCAAATATCCACCTATGGCAGCAGGTTCTCTTTGGGGGCAGTTCCTTATCAGCTCTTACTATAATTTCCTCACTTATGGATGATGACTGAATGCTAGTATTTTTGTAAAATTTGTGCATTATGCAACTAAGTTATAGACAAATCAAACGCTGGCAGACCGGCTTAATTCCATGTCATTGTAATACTTTGCATCTTATGTACGAGGTATGTCCAGTAAGTAAGTGTACTGAGGCTCTCACGGCCGGAGGGATTTTGTTTTCGACATGTTGGCTGCACTGTCGTGTAGCCTGATTCCTCCCCTCCGCAACGAGACCGGTTCGAGGTCAGTACGGTGAGAACTGTCGACGCGACAATACGTTTTGTGAAAAATGTCAATCCAATCTCCCGCCAAGTGTGAAATACGCGGCGTCATCCGTTATCTCGTTTGGGAAGGGAAAATCTCCGGTTGAGGTTTATAATGACAAAGGGAGTGTGCCTGCTGCACGACAATGCCAGCCCACACACGACCAACGCACGAAGGAACTGCTTGCCTCGGATGTCCTGAACCATCCCGCGCATTTCCCTGACCTAGCACCTTAAGATTACTAAGTCTTTACCTCCCTGAAGCTGCACATGGGTGGAAAAAAGTTTTCAACCGACGAGGAAATGAAGGGGGAGGTGGAGAAGTGGACGAAGGGGTTGGCGGAAATCTACTTCGAGGAAGGCATCAAAAAATTAATACCCCAGCTGCACCCCCACTTCCTGCATTGAGAGGAATGGTGGCTATGTCGAAAAATAGCTTACATATGTACTAATGTAACCAGGTAATTTTTTTATTCAAATAAAAATTTTTGTAGCCTGCAAAAATTCAGTACACTTACTTACTGGACATGCCTCGTATGTGTTTGTAATTGATTATTGATTTTTGTAATAGAATTTCTATAAATATTCCATACTTTAGAAATACCAAAACGAAACTGTGGTTTTTAGTAATTAGTCTGTAGATAAGTTTTTTCAGTTTAATTCAAGAACGGAAAAGTCGCAGTAAGTTTAAACTTGATATTAGGTTTAAGTTCCCAGCAGATGGCCCTCCAATATGGCTTTGATCAAAAATAGATTAACCAAAAATACCTAATTTACTGAGTAGATTTTTTTCTGGTTTTTGCAATTTTTCATGGAAATGGTTCCAACGATTTCCTTTATAAATTACATCACTTTAATTTGGAAAAATTTTTGGGAAAAATCATTTTAAAAGGATTCTAGGCGGGAGGATAATTGTTGGACTTAATGAAGAATTCTTAAATATGTTGCTCAAATCACGACTTTGATGGAAATTGTTTGACCGGAAATACGCCTTGACTAAACGGTTCTAAATGAATTTCTTTTAAAATGATATAGTAAATAAACTTCTATAGACTTTTGTTTGTAAATCTTTTCCGATGAATTTGATTCTAGGAGGTTCTGGATGAGCTGGGAGGTCATGGTTCCTTTCGTTGTTGTTTTCTGTTTACTTACTTACTTACTTACTTCCCTGGTGCTACAGCCCGGGTCGAGCCCTGACCTCTAAAAGAAATTGACCCCAATCGTCCCAATCCAAAGCCTTAGACCGCCAATTCCGCGCGCCTAGCCTGGTTGCATCTCCTCCAACCTGGTCCATCCATCGAGCCTTTGGGCGTCCAACCTTTCTGGCACCGATGACACGGTAATTCATAATCCTCTTCGGCATTCTGTTGTCTTCCATCCTTAGAACATGTCCCACCCACCGGAGCCTATTAATGCGGATTACTTGCACTGCAGTATTATCTTTATATTTATTGTAAAGCTCTTGGTTATGTCTCCTTCTCCATTCACCATTAACTTGGGCTGGTCCATAAATCCGCCTTAAAATTTTCCTTTCAAAAATGGCAATTTTTTGCTCGTCCACTTTTTTAAGTGTCCAGCATTCTAAACCGTAAGTTAATACCGGTCGAACCAAAGTTTTATATAAAGTAGTCTTGGTTTTTTGAGAGATTAGTCTGGAACTAAAATGTTTGGTGAGTCCGTAATAACATCTACTAGCTGACGTTATTCTCTTTCCAATTTCCTTTGAGAGGTTATTTTCGGAATTTACATAAGTACCCAGATAAACAAAACCCTGAACTACTTCAAACTTATAGTTTCCACTTTGCATATAAGGAGCAGAGCAGTTACTTCCAATTACCATATACTTGGTCTTTTTTTCATTTACTACGAGTCCCAATTTTTTAGCTAACGCTTCCAATGCTTCGAACGCCTCTCTAATTCCAGCCTTCCGACCGGCTTACGATATCAATATCGTCTGCATAAGCTAGTAATTGTACTTGTTTGTTGAAGACATGGCTGTTCGTCTGGATACGGGAATCTCGTATTACTTTCTCAAGTGCAATATTAAACAGCAGACATGCCAAAGCATCTCCCTGCTTTAATCCGTTCATTGTTTGTAATGGCTCCGAATGGGAAGACTGTATTCTCACTTTGCATTTAGGGTTGGACATGGTGACCTTAACCATTTCAATCAGCTTTCTCGGGATATCAAGATCATGCATTGCTCTATACAGCATATTTCTATTTATCTTATCATAGGCTGCCTGAAAGTCTATGAAGAGGTGATGTGTCGTAATGCCATACTCAGTGGTTTTTTCCAAAATTTGTCGCAAAGTAAATATTTGGTCAGTGGTGGATTTTCCCTTAGTGAAGCCACATTGATAATCCTTAATATTATTTTCCACATAGGGTAGCATCCTACTGAATATTATGTTTGACAAAATCTTGTAGGCGGTGTTTAATAAGGAGATGCCTCTATAATTATCACAAATAAGGGGTGTTTCCTGTTTATACAAATATATTTATAAAGCATCAGAGACATTTTCCGTGGTAGCCTGCTTCATTTGTGGTCATCGGCCGGTTTCGGGCGTTCGCCCATCTTCAGGATGCGTTTCTTCAGACAGTGTGCCAACACAGACTCGTACAGAACTTAGTTTCACCTAACTTAGACTTAGTTTAGAGTTAGTGTGAAACTAAGTCTCTGTACGAGTCTGTGTTGGCACACTGTCTGAAGAACGCATCCTGAAGATGGGCGAACGCCCGAAACCGGTCGATGACCACAAAATGAAGCAGGCTACCACGGAAATGTCTCTGATGCTTTCCAGCTCTGCGGAACCAACCACCACAACAAATATTTATAAAGTGTTCTGTGTATTCCACACGAGAATTTTTTTCTTTCTATAGTTTACCATTAAAATTATATCTAATTATAGATTTAATAAATTATTGAACAATAGTGACAACTAGTAATTAAAATTATTTATTTAATTAATGTATATTTAGTTTACTTATATATCGTTGGGGTGGTCAGACTGGGTGATGTGGCCTGGCAACACCTACACACTTCCTGCATAGTTCTGTTTTGTGACTATGTGTGCATATTTGTCGTTTATTATTTGTTAAGTGTACAAGTGAAAGTGATATTAACCAAATATGGTGGGGGGGCAGTTTTTGGCGGCTTTGACAGCCGCCTGTTGAACATTGACTGTTTTTATATACACACATATACACACACACACACATAAAACGCACACGCACACATGTTATAACATACAGAATAACAGAGAGTGTTACTACTTTTAACAACAAAAACCGGCTAAAGTGATTACGTGAGTGTGTTACATTTCTATCTAGGTCTCTCACTTCTCCATTGCCTTTCACATACTTCCTGTGATTTGCATAACTCTTGCATTGGTGCATAAAAATTAGGCTATATTATGGCATCCCCCCTTCATTCAACTTTGTTTTTTGTTTTTTTTCTTAATTTTTTTGAATAAATAAGAAATTTGAAAGATTAAATGAACACTTAGGACTAGATTAGCTTTTTAGTAGGGGATAAGCTCTGCAAATTTAAAAGATCTATTGTGCCTCCCCGGAGCCTTCCGAGTGCACTATCAGCCTTCGTGCAGTGTTCTCAGTGAGCGGTAGGGGCTCCGAGAAAAAGAAAATCTAAGGGCAGTAACTGTTGGACTTGATTCCGAAACTTCCGTATGGAGTCCAGCGCACTAAAATTAAGTTAATCCCTTCTCTAACAGTTAAGAGCAAGGCAATTATCAGTATCCTGTGTTCCAAAATGCGATCCTTGAAGTATATCTGAGCTCCATTTCACCATGCACTTTCTACTATGAAGATACTCTGCGAATCACTTTAAAAAGAGACCATAAATACCTATCAAATTAAGCTTCTCCACTAATCTCCTAATCGCTTCTACAAGAGTCTTGGGCGTTTCTAAGATATTTCAGCAAAACAACTAAAACGCCACATATAATGAAACGTTTTTTTAAATACTCTAATGAAGCATCCTTCATACTGTGAAAACATCCTTTTTGAAGTATGGTCTCCCAATTTCAGAAGTAACTCAATAATGATTTTGACATAAACAGGATAGATATCAGGATCATAAGTGGGCCTTAATATAAAGCCTAAAATACTTTTGCATTTCTACATGCTTGCGCGATATGAATCCTTGATGTAAGGTTACTCCCAAAGTCCCTTACATTAATATATCCATTCAATGGATAGCTCGGATACAATACTTAATGACATGGCATTTTCTTTTTTAATATTAAGTTCCATGCCGTTATAACTGCAACATATGCGGAAATAATGCTAAGGGTTTGCTGTAATTTACTGACTATCCGACATGGAAGCAACTTTTCGACAAAAATAACTTCAGATCGTTAGCAAACGCAAGCATTTCAGCGTCAGAGTTCTTAAACAAAAGTCATAAATAGACAAATAGAAAGAACCACGGGTCAAAATGCGATCCTTGAAGTATATCTGACCATGCACTTTCTGCTATGAAGATACTCTGCGAATCACTTTAAAAAGAGACCATAAATACCTATCAAATTAAGCTTCTCTACTAATAAACATTGGGTCATACCATTAAAAACTTTTTCTTTTTTGAATCGGTAGGTACATACTGCATCAACATGGACGCCATTTTTCATTTCTTCGATTATATTAAAGCAAAGATGCTAAGTCGGTTAATGTGGACAGTCGACCCACAAGTCCATGCTATTTGTTCTGAAATAACCCGGTCTAAAAATGTTTAAATGATCTATAAGAAGGAGGAACTTTAAAAAGCTTTGCTAGCCCAATCTACTAGTGATAATCCTCAACGTTCTTGGGTTTATTGATATTATTAGATATTATGTGCAGAATACACCAGTTTACAAAGTATTGGGAAAAATATCTGATGACAACTGATGGTCAAACATTTTAGTAATTGCGATATTAAGAGTCGTACACTCGATGAAGAACTTAGCTGGAAAACCATCCCGGTCTAGGACTCAGAACCAGAATCTTGTTAAGCACATCAGTTTCAGCTAAAGAGAAGTTAGACAGCCTAGAGATAGATGAACAAAAGCTAGCCAACCTTCAATAGATGAATTAGAATGGGGATGCAAACACAGTTTTTGGAGCATTCTGCTGGCTACAACATAATCACGTCTCTACTTGCCAAGATTAGTTAAGACAAATATGTAAAATCAGACTTGAAAGAAAATTTGGCATTTTATTGTATTAACAAGAGAGAGAGAGATTGTGTAATTTATAAATATTCACAATTAAAAATAAAAATAAATAAATGATACTGCCTTAGCTTTGTTAGGTTGTTGAAAAACACAGCATACCGATGGACAATCACGATAGATAATTGTATATCACCATCTAATGGTCATTAATATTCAACAATCATAAATATAATCAATGTAACAAGCAGGTAACTTATTGATAAAAAAACATAATTAAAAAAGCAATTAATAAATATTTTGTGGGTGACTAGTTTACAAAAAAAACGAGTTCGAAAGTTATATTTGTATATATTTATTCGTCAAATATAAAGTACGATAGATAGTCTTCGCCAATAAAAACCTAAAAACTAATTAAGAACAGAAGAAAACAAGATTGGAAGAATTGCTAAGAAATTTCGAACTGGCCCCCACCATTAGAGATGCATACACATGCTTTTTCCTGCCAATTCTACCTTACGACCAAAGAAATACACCTCTAATGGTGGAGGCCAGTTCGAGCAAGATCTGTATTTAATGAGGAATAAAATTTATAATAAAATAGTACTTTTCTTCTTATTCAATCAAAAAACCGTTGTATAATATCATTTTGAAATTTCTTATAGGAATCATGTTTTCATTCATAACTTGTAAAATATCGCTCAAAGAAAAAAACCGTTCAGGTAAATTTTTCTTGCAAAAAAATAGAGAAATCTATTTCTTAAATAAAAACCACACCTCCCCATTTGAAAAAATGAAGTTGGTGCCTGTATCTCGTTTCTCGAGGCACCAAAACAAATTTGCAAATTAAATTTGGATTTCTAACAAAAAACTACGGGGAGACGTATTTTTTTGTTTTTTTCTAGCTATCATAGTTTCCGAGAAAAAGTCTTATCCATATACCTTGGGACACCCTGTATATGATGCTGGGTGATACCTAAAGAATCCAGTATTATTTCACGGTTAAGATAGATTGCTCCTTTGAGTCGAATATTCCAATCTCTTTCAAGTACATACCGATGAATCAGGGGTTGTTTCACGAGCTCCAAACATAACCCATTTGTTGTGGTGGTTGGTTCCGCAGAGCTGGAAAGCATCAGAGACATTATCCATGATTCATTTTATGGTCATCGACCGGTTTCGGGTGTTTTTGTTGAACAGTGTAATGAGTATATCAACTGTATTTGCTCTGTGCAAATCAATGTTATTACACTGTTCAAGAAAAACATCCTGATGATGATGGGCGAACGCCGGAAACCGGTCGATGACTAAAAAATAAAGCAGGCTATCACGGAAAATGATAGCCCTTCTACTGCAAAGTCCTACCCACCTAACTCCTTTCGAAACCTTTCCTTTTCGAAGGATGCACTTCTCATAGATGTTTTTCTTTTCTTTAACTTCTGCTCTTGGTTGGGGTTGTTCGACTCATATGGGATCGATTATCATGGCCAACCCATTATTTAAGAAAAAATCGTATCGGTATTTCATACGAGAATTTTTTACTTTCTCTTACTCCACCTAGTAAGAGGAAGCATTGTAATCGTGTCAAATTTTCGATATCAAGTTTTTACCCGAAATATCCGTTTTGAGGCCAAAAAAGTAAGCATAGCAAAGAAAAACCGTAGAAAATTGTAACGGCAAGAGAGAGAACACAAGCCCGACCGAGAGAAAAACAGACTCTCTCTGGTACTCTCTGACTTAAGCAGGCTGGAGTGGGGAGAACCTGTATATAAGCCAGTAAGAGATCTAGATATCTATCTATCAGATTCAACCATATACATCGCATCGTGTCATAACTCTACTCTAATCCTTTATTCTAAAATATCATTTACAAGTCCAGTGCAGTTTGTGTAAACTTATAGTTATATTATAACAGTGTCTTCATATCTCGTCTAATTAGTAAAACCTAATTTCTCTCCTCATCAACTCCCTATTATATTGGTGGCAGTGTTTGAGTATCCCGCTTCAGCTTCAACATTTTCGAAGATCGAGGGTTAGAGTAGAGTTATGACACGATGCGATGTATATGGTTGAATCTGATAGATATTTATCTAGATCTCTTACTGGCTTATATACAGGTTCTCCCCACTCTAGCCTGACTTAAGTCAGAGAGTACCAGAGAGAGTCTGTTTTTCTCTCAGTCAGGCTGTATTCTCTCTCTTGCCGTTACAAAAATTCAAACTTGATATACCATTTGGGTATCACAATGGGATCTGACCAGTATGTTATCTGTCAAAATTCCTGAACCGGAAGTACCACTTTACTGAATTCACTTTATTTCACTTTTTTGCAATTTTCTCAAAAATAGCAACAACGATTTTCTATTCAACTTGGTTTATCAACTACATGTACAAAGATCTACAATTTTTTATTTGTAACATTTCACCGGGAAAATGCATTTAAGGGCACTTTTGGGTGAGAGTTGGGATTTAGGTTGTCCTCTGAAGTGTTATTTCAGTTTATTACACAATTCTCAATCATCTAAATAATATTAAAATTAGAATTAAATATGTTGTTGAAATTCCGAGTTTGTGGAAAATCAAAAGATTCGGAAATGCGTTTTTCGTGAAAAACAGCGAAAATAAGTATTTTTCAATGTTCTGCTAATTTCTCTGAAGCTACTCGCAACGATTTTTTTTTTTTAAACTAAGTATGTGAACTACACATCATTATAAAGAGCTACAAATTTGGTTTTTGAACATTTCTCCGAAGTAAACTCATCATTTAAGATGGGCTTTTGGAGGAAGGGTAGGGTTATGTTTGCCACTAGCATAGATGCCAAAAAAAATTACGAGTTTCAAGAATTAGTAAACCGGAAGTGTATTTTTACTGTACAGTTTTTTTTTCTTCAGTTTTTTGGGATTTTCTCCTAAAAAAAACCGACGAATTTCATTAAAATTTGGTATATTAACTATAAAGTATGTCAATTACAATTTTGGAAAATTGGAATACTCAATTTGGATATCCTCTTAATACTTCCTTTTTTTAAAAGAAGTAAAAAAATAGTTATTTTTTACTTTGCTGGACTTGATATTCACTAAATACGATATCCCGATGAACATATGAAAATAAAAAAACCAAAGCAAGCAGTAACATTTGGTATAAGATATTGAATATAATGTGTTATTACTATCACATTGGTAGTATTACAGGGTGGATCTATTAGTCAAGTTATATTAACTTTATTGATGACAGTACACAGAAGGGTTATGGCTGTCAGTCAAGGACTGCAAGCTAGCGCAAACATAAATTATGTTTTGGGGTTGACAATGTTGAAATAGAACGGTTGTGACTGATTCTCTCACTCTCTCTCCTCTCACACACACACACCGCCAAACCCTTCCTCCTCTCTCCTCTTCATTCTACTTATTCTCCTCCTCTTTTAAGTTTTTTTTCTATTGCCTCATTGCGTGCTTTCTAAACTTGGTGAAGGTTATTCTTGAAATATCTCGTGAGGTGAATACCACTTTCAAATGGTATCCTTTATAAATTAAGGCACGTTCTGTTTTTTTTTTTGTTTTTTTTTTTTTAAATTCGCTCCAAAAGGCCAAACTCTATATTATACTATCTGTTAGTTTTACTTTTTTATTTGTCCCAAAAACTATTATTTTTTACCATATATTAAATTAAATTTTCTAGTCATTGTAATCATAAAAGACTTTTTGTATAACATTATAATATTTTTGATTATGATCATAGAAGCTAAAAAAAAGTAGGAGAATAAAAAGTGAATGTTAATATACGTACTTTAAGGTCAATATAATTATTAAAAGAGCGCAAATTTACAATTTAATGATATTAATTCCAAAAAAAAAAAAAAAATGAAAAAGAGGTCTAAATCTACATTTCAAATCATGTCACACAGTTACAAACATTTGAATATAACTATTCAATAAAGTTACACTTCCTGTCAACCGATTTTCTTACAAACTGGAAATTTTGGCAACTTATATAATTCTAATTAATATTATTTAGTGGGCAGAACTGTCAACAACACATTGTTTGAACTGAAATAGCACGTTAGAGAAAAACATAACCCCAATCACTCCCCCAAAAGTCCCCTTAAATGAATTTTCCCAGAAAAATGTTTCAAATAAAAATTGTAGCTCTTTATATGTATAGTTAATATTTAAAGCCTGGTTCCTGTGATCCCTTCCCAGATGCATCCCCATGCTACCAGGCGAGTCCACAGGTTGCGGATAGCGGAAAGGCCACTAGATATGGTGGTTAGCTGCGAAATAAGCAGGCTTGCCTGGCGAATAAGCAGTCGCGGTCAAGGGGAGGCACGTCGGAGAGGAGGCAGGCTGTCTGGTGACGCGGCCAGTTCTACAAAATACCTCATAACCCGGTGATGATGTGCGATAGTGGCGAGTTAGCTCCGCCGCTTTAAACTAAGAGCTTTGCCGGGGAGGGGGAGCGATGTTATTTTGTTATTGTTATGTTTTGTTATTGTTCTGTGTATCTATTTGTTTATATATTTATTTATTTTAAATTTTAATATCTTTGGTGTTATCATTGTGGCTTTTATTAATTTTAGTGTTTGTTGATGTTATTGAGGTTAATACTTGCAGAATTGTATATAATATTATTTATTTATATATTTATTTTATTCTTGTTGCCTTGCAAGTTAGGGTGGGGAACCCGAAGGCTGGGCGAAAGAGAACTCCGAGATAAACTAGGGGAGGATGGAGCTCTGTAATCTTGGAAGATAATCCATCTAGGAGAAGGATACCCCAAACTTAAATCCCTGGTCCTCCAGGTTGGGGATTGTACGTTGGGCCCGCTCCCCAACTACACAAAAAAAAACTAGCTCGCGAAAAAGAACCAAGTGAAAAAAAACGGATGGATTGAATAGGTTACGACTAGGCTTACGGAAATGGACTATGTTTTTTGGCACGTGCAATGTGAGAAGTTTATTGAACAAGAAAGAAGAAGTCAAGAGAAATTTGGATCAACTGGTAATGACAGAAACCAAAAGGAAGGGAACAGGCCAGGAAATGTGGGGAGAGTATCTGTTCATTTGGAGTGGAGTGGGGAGTGATGAGAGAGGGCTAAGGCAGGAGTGTCCATTCTGGTGAAAAAGAAATTTAAGAATAAAATAAAGTCTTGGGCAGAGATAAATGAAAGAATAATTAAGATGGAACTTAATTGTTTTGGAAGGTATATTAGTATTATAGGAGCCTATGACCCAAATAATGACGTAGACACTGCAGAGAAAGCAAATTTTTATGAAGAATTGAGGTTAGTGTTAGAGGAAATGAAAATAGGGAAGAGATTTCGTACTGGGTGATCTAAATGCGAGGGTTGGTCGCGAGAGAAGTAGTAAAGTGATTTGTTTTCATGGCGAAGATGTAAAGAATGAAAATGGGGAAAGACTCGTGGAGTTGTGTGAAGAATTTGAATTAAAGATTTTGAATACTTTCTATCAACACAAAGACATCCACAATTTTACTTGGACCCAACCTACTAAGAAACTGAGGTCTATTATCGATTACAGTATCGCCAAGCAAAACTCCACTTTGATATTTAAAGTTGTGAGAGTTTTTAGAGGAGTAGAGTGTGGGTCCGCCCATGTCTTCTTGAAACCCGAGTGATTTTCCCATGGAACACGATGAAGCACGATCCTCAAGATAAGCCTCAACCAAAAGAGGAACATAGGTGCTATAATGTCAACCTCCTAAATGAGGACAACGTAAGAAATCTCTTTCAAAAAAGGCTGGAACAGAAACTGGAAATGTTGGAGGCAGGAATATGCTCTGAAGGATGTGCAAAGGAGAAATATAAACTTCGAGATGTTGCCTACTACACAGTGCCGCCGAAGAGGCACTAGGAGTAGGAGGAAAAAGGGCAAAGAAGGACGTGGAGTGTGGAGCTAGGGGACTGGGTACAATGGAAAAAGGAAGCTTATACAAGATGGTTGTGCTCCAAGAAAGTAAACATTGGACAGAATATAAGAAGAGGAAGGTGAGAGTCAATAAAGAGGTCAAAAGGGCAAAAACGCCCAATGGGAACAAATATGTAGTAGAGTGGATAGCCGTTTGGGATATAATAGATCCAAAGAAGCTTGGAGTACGATAAAGAACCTTAGAAGGCCTAAAACAAACAATATCCTCCAAGTAATTAAGGAAGAAAAATGGAAAGAGCACTATTGTAAACTATTTAGGGAAGATAGACTGGATTTCTCAGAGGAGGAGAGGGGAGATAGACTGGAGGAACGATTGGGTGAGAGCGATTTGTATATAGTAGAAGAAGAAGTAAGTAAGGCAATAAAAGAATCTAAAATCGGGAAAGCGCCGGGCCCGGGGAGAATCCCAATGGAGTTACTGAGGGCAGGAGGACCAATGCTGATTAAAACATTGACAAATTTGATGAATCAAATATTGAACAAGGCAAGTTACCGGAGGAGCTTGGATTGGGGTATATATCTTCCATTTATAAAAAAGGCAAAAAGGACGACCCAAATAATTTTAGGGGTATATGTGTCCAAAGTTCCATAACAAAAGTGATAGGACGGATCTTGAGAGATAGGTTGGAATCCGGGTTTGTAACTCCGACAGAACAAAGTGGCTTTACTGCGGGAAGATCTCGCACATGTGCGCCTATGGCGGCATTCCCAGGAAAAGAATGTGGAAAGTCCTAATTGATATGGGTTTCGATGAATCTTTGGTCCATTCAGGTTATGTACCAACAGGAGACCTATAACATTAAAATGGGAGATAGGCTCTCGGAAGAGTTTAAAGGTTCAAAAGGCTTGAAACAGGGATGTTGCATGTCTCCAACATTGTTTAAGATCTACTTTAGCAGAGTGATGGAAAGTTGGAATAGGAAATGCGAAAGGATGGGAATTCCGGTAGGTGATGGACATCTGTGGACGCTATTCTTTGCGGAAGCCAGGACAAGACAAAGATGACTCGAATACATGATCAGGAAGTTAAAGGTTGAATATGAAAGCTGGGGACTAGGTATAAACTTTGAAAAAAAGGAATACTTGTCAGTTGGAATTAATGAGGAAGGAGATTTGGGACTGGATGGCAAGAGAATAAGACAAGTGAATTCTTTCAATTACTTAGGGTCCATGTTAAACAGTAAAGGGGATACAGAAAAGGAAGTGCAATCGAGGGCAGAGCATGTAAGGAAGGCTGTCAGAGTGCTGCATCCAATCCTATGGAACGGAACGATATTCTTAGAAAATAAAAAATAAAGAATTTTCCATACGATTATTGAGGGCATTTTGTTGTATACGGCGGAGACCTGGACCATGACAAAGAAGTTGAAACGAAAGATAGAGGCTGTGGAGATCCAGATAGTGGTATGAAAATGACACGAAGTGACGCGAGATAATGAAGTATAGTGAACTATATTGAACTGTCTTGAACTGTATATCCCTGGACTGTCCGTCGCTCTATATATGTATATATTTCTCCCATTCCAGCCAGAGAGAGTGGTTGGGTTCGTTTCTCTTCTCTTTATTGTTCTTTTGACTCAGGTGTAAAGTGGAGAACCCATACATAACAAAACAGTAATCTCATTTGTAGCAGTGCCATTTGTGTGGGCTAGGCCGAAAACTTTTCACCTTGACCTGATACTTCTTGCAGGATGCTATAAATAACAGTCTACACACACTAAGTTTATCAATAAAAATTTTATTGATCCTTTGGCGCAACAGTCCTTAAAGAGGCAAGGCCTCTCAGACAATTTTTTTTTTTTTTGATTGGGATAGTTGGCACATTGCGGTTCCCCCTTTAGTTATGATTTTCACTACAAGACGGTGCTACTAACTTAGGTCCCCACAATTTCTCATGATGCTATATCTCAGGATATCCTATGAAATAATCGTATCCTGCAAGCTAGCTAACCACTAAACTATTCGCGAGGGCAACAAAATTATTTTAGTTGGTAATTAAGGGGAAAAAAAAGTGAAATCAAAATTTACTAATGAATTTACTACATACAAACAAAAAAACAAATGATGCTTAGGAGAAATTCTATCATTATGTATGCCAAGGACTTTACATAAAGAAGATAAGACGCAACCGTGTATAGGTCACCTAGTAAAATCAGTTGCTTTGTGACATAATACCATTTTGTTGAATGTCTATAGATTGAGTAAACATACATTTTAATTACTCTTACACTGAAATAAAATCTTGACATGTAAATGTGAATTGTAAAGTTCACACACGTTTAATGTGCTGGCCATAAAAAAAAAAAAAATATGGTAGGTGTTATAATATATGCAAAGCGTGCAGCAGCGCCCTCTGACTCACCTAACAAAGCTTGTACCGACAGTTTAAATTTAAACCTAACTGATAGGACCCACAAGTACTCATATAAAATAAATTTTGCCGTAGAAAGTTTTAAATAAAGCTGATACGTGCGGTTAACACTGAAGGAAATCTTAGGACTAAAGGAAATCGATACAGCTGTTAGGTAGTTGAACCATCAAATTGTAGAAGTAGTAGTAAACAGGGAAAATTAACGTTATTAACTCTCCTAGAAACCTTCGAAAAACCCATTTTCCAAAAAAAAATGTTAGAATTAAAAGTGATAAGACATTTTAAGATAGCCCCTGAAGAAGGCAAACAATATTTGCCGAAATGTCGGGTTATTAATAAAAAACACTCAAAAATTTTTTGGTGTTTTCCTTTGATACCCCCCGGCCGATCAGCCATCTAACAGATACATCTGATAAGACATTAATGTTTATAGAGAACTAGCTAAAGTACTGGATTTTCTTGAGCACCGTCTTTCAAGAGCGTTAGTTATGGAGGTCACTATAGGAAGGTGTTTTGGTTTGCAAGCTGGTCCCGTCTTGCACAAAAGTATGGTTGTAATTTTAGTTTCTCTGCTGATAATATGTCTGTGTGGAAATGTCAGATGACTTCATTAAAATTGCAAAGATAGGTTTGGCATGTCGGGAAGAGTCTGAGAGGTGCGCAAGAGAATCTTCCCGCTTTATCTTTTATAAGCAACTGGACCTTCAGGCGAAATTGTTCACCTTTGTTGAAGAGTCTAACTCCGACGTTCTTACTTTAAATGAATTGCGCTGGCTCTTCAAAATGAGGGCTGAATTACTATTTCTGAATTATATTCCTTGGATGGAAAGAGAGTCCGAAATTTGTTCCTTGTGTAACCTGAGAGTAAGAGAGGACTGTGTGCACTTTCTGGCTGTGTGTCCTATACTTTCAGAGTTCCGGGTGTGTTATCTCGGGGTTCCTTCTTTGACTGTGGTTCAGCTCGTCAGTATGCTTAACACTCGAAACTGCAAGGATCTTATCAGGTGTGCACGGGCTGCTTGGCGTTATCGGTACAGTCTGGTTCAGGAATATAATTTCTGATCAAGTTTCCTTTTTAATTTATTAAATTTAATACTTTTTTTTTACATTTTCGCAGTTTTCTAAATATTTCATTTATTTATTTATTTATTTATTTATTTTTGTTTTATTTTATTTTGTATGCAGGTCTCCTTATGTAAATGATTTTTCATAATGCATTTTATATTCATTTTCTTTTCTTTGTCAATAGGGTTTAATTGAGTTTAGTTTATTTCACTTATTACATTTCTGTAACTATTAATGGATTAGTTTAATTTTCTTTTAGATAATTTATTATTATTGTTTATATCAATTTTTTAATTCATATTTATTATTTATTTATTTTTATTTGAGTTTTTCAAAGTTAGTGTTCTTTTTAGTTTCCTTTCTTTTTAGTGATTTTTTTTTTCTTCTTTACATCTAACTCCGGCCGACGGAATATCCAAGCCGTACAATACTTATATGTACTTGTAAATTGTATTTCTTTATTTAATTCATAATAAAGTATTAATATTATTATTATTATTATTATTATTATATTATTAGCTAACCCGGCCACGCTGTGGCTCAGTATGATTTTTAGGAAAGTAAACAGAAGTATTACAATTAACGATTCAGCAAGAAAACACATCATTCAATTTAATACCCTACTTTGCGTTGCTGTGAACTGAAAGGAAAGAAAGAAAAAATGTTTTTAACTGAAAGTCTTTTTTTTATTGTAAAGCTAGTGAATGAGCTACATTGTTTGTTTGTCCGTTTTCTGCATAAACATATAGTTCAGATGGTTTACCGACTCTGGAGCATGCGACATATAATTGCCCATGAAAGAAGCATTCGTATTCTAAATTCAAACTGCACATTGCAAAGTTTGTAATTGCGCTTTATTGATAGCATAGCCAATACAAGGTTTGTACTCGAACGGCATATCAGTCGGAATGAGTGATATTCGTGGAAGTAGTACGTCTTCACCTTTATGAGGTCTAATGAGAAGTGTTGCTTCAATTAGAATATTCATCAATTTTTTAACTACTAATCGTGCGTGTACCGTTGCATAACTTTGGCTGATTGATGTTTCGGAGTAATATAATTGGCACTCCAATTTTTTCAAATTTAGAATGTGAGGCGGTAATCCGGGAATATCGAGGAATAAAGAAATTTCGTTGGAAAATTCACTTCTTCACTTTGGTCTTTCACGGAGTCAATGGATTTGTATGTCATTCTTTCACCTGCGATTCTGTTTAGAATGATGTTGTTCTTATCGAGTACGTCGGCATAGAATGGCCGCTAGAATGGCTTTTCCGCTTAACTATGCGTGATTTTGATAATTTGTTTAGATACTTTGGAATACCTTGTCTACTAATTCTTCTTTTGAATGTACAATGTTGCAGAAATTAGATGGGAAGGTGATTTTTCCCGTTTCTGGGTAGGAACGATGCCGTTATCGAGTTCGAGTAATTGTCTTGAAAGTATGGCAGCTGTGGGATCATTTTGAAGTTAAATGATTTTTTTTTTTTTTACTGTACTCCAAAGAGTTGAATATTTCAAGCAGGCATGCAATTCATCAGCTGGTGTTGAGCGAGGTATCACTGGAAACGTTTGCCTGAAGTCACCGGATAGTAACACCAATACTCCATCAAATTGAACCTAATTATTTCGCAAGTCTTTCAATGTATGATCTAATGCTTCCAATGATTTCTTATAAGCCATTGTACACACATCCCATACAATGATTTTGCACGCCCGAAGAACCTTTCCCATTCCTGATGTTTTAGAAATGGGTACATGTTGGGTTTTCTGTGAAGTGCATGTTTGCTGACAGTTTAAGAGCTAAATGCACTGTTCTACCTTCTTCCCTGGCCGTTTGAACAGATTTTAGCTCGGAATTTCCCGTTTCCGCGGGAATAGAGGTACTTATAAGTCGTTGAGAAAGAGGATCAGAGAATGCGCCACACGTCTATAGACTGTCTATTTTTGCCAACCTCGCGAAACGCTAGGAATTTCCCGTTTCCATGGGAACTTCGGAGTAAAAAGTATATATAAACACTCCTATATAGAAATGCAACGTTCTGTGAAAATTTCAAGTCAATCCATCGACTATTTTTCGAGTTTTGCGGCCATAAACATACGGATGCTGCATTTTTATATATATCGATATACGAAGCTTAAGTAAATCATTATAGCCATTTTCAAGAAAATTATTAAAAACTGAAAAAAATTGAAAACGCTTTACGTAAGAATAAGAGAAAGTAATTAATCAAGGAGGCAAAAGAAAAAAAAAACAAAAGGTGGATGATAATCTATTAGATTAAAAATAACACATTAAATATTTGGTGAAGTGACTATCATCAACTTATACGTATAATGGTTCCACTGAAATTTGAAAGTGTCTGAGCCAAGGTTGTCGTCTGTACTAAAAATAAAAAAAAATACTGTCCAGACAATTTACTCATATCTTATCTCATTATTTTTCGCTGATTTATACTCTGTTCTTACCCAATTATTATTAGTACAATGATAATCAGTTTTTCTGTCACAAAACTCTTTAATACTTTAATACACTCGTTGTCTTATTTTATCATAGTATTTGAAGTCATTAAAAAAAAAAAAAAAATCTGGTGTGAAACACTCACACAACTTTCTCTTACTCCGGTTCTCAAAATTCTAATTGACAAATTTTATAGTTTGTGCACCAAATTTAATTCTTCTTAGGGATGATTGAAATTGAACCATTATACAACCAAAAATATTATTTATTTTTTTTTTATATTGTTTCACGTATGTTTTCCCCAACGTTTCAACCATGAACAGCCATACGTGTTAGGTGACTCAAATATAATCAGCCATATACAATAAAAAATAACATTAAAAAATTTACAGTAGGAAACCTCATGGTCAAAAAGAAAGAAAAATCATAATTAAGGCTGAATAAATAAACAAATTTTAATAAATTGACTCATTTATAAAGAAATAAAATGGACGTATAACATATATAATGTTATAAAAGTAAAAATATTCAAAAAATTTAAAATATCATTAATTAACAAGCCTTAAGAATGAAAGTATAACCAAATATACATCTGGATATGTAATATAAAATTAAAGTATCCCTTTGAAGATGGACACGTAAAGTGTTGAAACGTTTGGGGAAAACATATTTGAAACAATATAAACAAATAAATATAATATTTTTGGTTGTATAATGGTTCAATTTCAATCATCCCTAAGAAGAATATATAAAAAATAAACAGCCTATAAAAAAAATCAGTTAAACACTAAATTTCATAAAATTCGTAAGGAAATAGAAAAAAAAAACTGTTCAGTAAAAGCGCATATCCGGTTTACTAATTTCCTAGAAACTCGGAATTTTTGGCCATCTATTTATTTCTAATTAATTTTGTTTAGATGATAGAATTGTATAATCAACCAGAGAAATGTTTTAAATAAAAATTGTACATCTTTGTATGTTTAGTTTGTATAAAAAGTTTCAAAAAAATTGTCGGAGCCAATTTTTGAGAAAATTGCGAAAAAATGAAAAAAATCATTTAGTAAAGTGGTAATGTAAACGCAGAACCGGTTATCCAATTTTTTTCAAACTAGGTATTTCAACAACATATTCAATTCTAATTAACATTATTTGGATGACAGAATTGTATAGTAAACTGACATAGCTCGTTAGAGGAGAACCTAACTCCTATCTCTACTCCAAAATTGCCCTTAAATGAATTTTTCCAGAGAAATGGTTCAAATAAAAGTTGTAGATCATTGTATGTGTAGTTGATTTACAAAGTTTGAAGAAAATCGTCGGAGCCATTTTTGAGGAAAAACGCAAAAAAGTAAAAAAAAAAAAACTAGTAAAGTGGTACTTCCGGTAGAGGAATTTAACAGATCAACGTACAGTCAGATCCCATGGTGATACCTAAACGGAATATCAAGTTTCAACTTTCTACGATTTTTCGTTTTTGAGCTATGCTGTTCACATATATACACACACACACACACACACACACACACACACACACACCATTTGCTAAAAACCACATTTTTGGACGAAAACTGAAAAAAAAAACAGGTCAATAAAAGCGCACTTCCGGTTTACTAATTTTCTTAAAATTGGAATTTTGGCCATCTATTTATTTGTAATTAATTTTGTTTGGATGATAGAATTGTATGATCAACTGTGATATACCACTTTAGAGGAAGCTGTGACCCGACCCCTCCACTAGAAGTTCCCTTAAGTGAATTTTCCCAGAGAAATGTTTTAAATAAAAGTTGTAGATCTTTGCATGTTTAGTTTATATGCGAAGTTTCAAGAAAATCGTCGGAACCATTTTTGAGAAAATCTCAAAAAAGTGAAAAAAAAAACATTTAGTAAAGTGTTAACAAAGGCACTTCCGATTATCTGATTTTTTTAAAACTTGGAATTTCAACAACAAATTTAATTGTAATTAACATTACTTAAATGACAGGAATTGTCTAATAAACTGAAATAGCAGTTAGGAGGAAAACCTAACCCCACGCCTCCCCCTAGAAGTGACCTTAAATGAATTTTCCCGGAGAAATGTTGCAAATAAAAGTTGTAGCTCTTTGTATGTGTAGCTGATACGCCAAGTTTAATGAAAATCGCCGGAGCCATTTTTGAGAAAATCCCAAAAACGTAAAAAAAAACAAGTAGTAAAGTAGTACTTCCGGGTGAGGAATTGTGTCAGATAACGCACCGTCAGCTCTCATGGTTGATATCTAAACGTAATATCAAGTTTCAACTTTCCAAAGTTTTTCATTTTTCGACTATACTGTTCACATGCATACATACACACATACATCATTTGCTAAAAACCATTTTTTGGGGGGCTCAGGGGACCTCAAAACGAATATTTCCGGTGAAAGCTCGATATCGAAAATTTGACACGATTACAATACTTCCTCTTACTAGGATTAAGAAAAAGTAAAAAAATTGTTTAAGGAAGTCTTGAAACCAAAATAGAACTTTTCTATGAATGTTTTGAAATAAACATAACAAAAAAGAGTGTAATGCCCCCAAAAAAAACTTTTATAAGAAATAAAAAGAAATAGAAATGGTTGTATGTAAGTATTATGTGTATAAGTGAAGTAATCCTCCCCCAAACAATTGTGTAGTACGGTTCAGTAAATTTCTTTACTTCCCCTAATCTAACTTCTTCTTTGTAGTTTTAAAGAGGGAAGGTTTTGAAATAAAAATAAATAAAAAAAATAATACAAAAAATAGAAATGGGAAAGTGTGGTGGGGGGGGGGAAGAAGAAGTAAGTGAATGTAGGACCCTGGGAGCACGTCTTCATGATGTCATTGTGTGAGTGGTGGGGGAAGAACTACGAGGAAAGTCTTTCTTCTAATTCACCACTCTATAAACTTAACCAACCAATCTGTCTGTATACCTCCTCCATCTAATTCAAGGACAACTACCGCTTATACACACACATGTTCACTGTTCACTTACAAACAGGGAAATAATAAAAACATATAAAACCCCTTCCCCATGAGAAATAAAGTCTAATCACTTGTAGACGCAAGGAAAGTGATCCAATTATTTTTGCAAATTTCAATTCTTAATAATTTTTACTTTCTCTTACTCTTACACCGAGAGTAAGTTCTTTTACTTTCTCTTACTCCTAGTAAGAGGAAGTATTGTAATCGTGTCAAATTTTCGTTATCGAGTTTTCACCGGAAATACACGTTTCGAGGCCCCCTGAGCCAAAAAAAAAAAAAAAATCTGGTGTGAAACCCTCATACAACTTTCTCTTACTCCAGTTCTCAAAATTATAATTGACAAATTTTATAGTTTGTGTACCAAATTTGATGAAATTCGTTGGAATTCGTCGAAAACTGAAAAAAAAATCTTCAGTAAAAGCGCATTTCCGGTTTACTAATTT
The DNA here is from genome assembly GCA_011037195.1 of Triatoma infestans. NCBI lineage: Eukaryota > Metazoa > Arthropoda > Insecta > Hemiptera > Reduviidae > Triatoma > Triatoma infestans. The sequence continues at coordinate 94,184 of JAAEAF010002934.1, forward strand.
TCTTGAAAATTACGGAATTTTGGCCATCTATTTCTTTCTAATTAATTTTGTTTGGATGATAGAATGATAGCACTTTAGAGAAAAACATAACACCACCCTCTCCCCCCAAAAGTCCCCTTAAATGACTCCACCTGGAGAAATGTTTCAAAAATAAAAGTTGTAGCTCACTATTATGTGTAAGTTCACTTTCCTAGTATAAAGAAAATCGCTGGAGCCGTTTTCGAGAAAATACCAGTAAAACTGAAAAAAATCATTTCAGTAAAAACGCACTTCTGGTAATCCGAATTTTTTTCAAATTCGCAATTTCAACAACACATTTAATTATAATTAATATTATTTAATTAGACGACAGAATTGTATAGTAAACTGAAACAGCATTTTAGTGCAAAAATCTAATCCCTCCCAATCCCCCAAAAGTGCCCTTAAATGAATTTTCCCAGAGAAATGTTTTAAATAATAGTTGTAGATCTTTGTATGTTAGTTGATATATCAAGTTTGAAGAAAATCGTCGAACCAATTTTTGAGAAAATTCCAAGAAAGTAAAAAAAAATACCAGAAAACTGAAAAATACTTTTCAGTAATAAACGCACTTCCGGTTTTCTGATTTTCTTTCAAACTCGGAATTTCAATAACATATTTAATTCTAATTAATATTATTTAGCTGATAGAATTGCGTAATGAAAGAGAAATAGCACTTTAGAGGACAAAACCCACCCAACGCCTCTCCAAAAAGTGCCCTTAAATGAATTTTCCCGGAGAAATGTTTGAAAAATAAAAGTTGTAGATATTTGTATGTGTAGTTGATATAACATGTTTAAAGAAAATCGTTGGAACCATTTTTGAAGAAAATTGCGAAAAAATGAAAAAAAAAAAAAATCAGTAAAGTGGTACTTCCGGTTGAGTACTTCCAATGGTGATACGTAAACGGAATATCAAGTTTGAAGTTTCGGCGATCATTTTTTTTTTTTGAGCTATGCTATTCACATACGTACATATATACGTACATACATACACACGTACGTACATACATACACACACAGACCATTTGCTAAAAACCACTTTTTTGGACTCTGGGGACGACAAAACGGATATTTCCGGTGAAAACTGGATATCGAAAATTTGGCACGGTTACAATGCTACTAGGAGGAGTAGGAAAACGTAAAAAGTGATCTGTGTGTGTATGAATGCGAATAGCATAGGTTAAAAAAAACGAAAAATGCCAAAAAATTTCAAACGTGATATTCCACTTTAAGTATTACCATGGAATCCGTTTTGACGTTAAGTTACCTGTCAAAATTCCTGAACCTAAAGTATCATTTTACTACGTAAATTTATTTTTTTATTTTTTTATTTTTTTATTGGCTCCAATAATTTTTCTTTAAACAAAGTATATCAACTACATACACATAGACAAACAGATACAACTTTTATGTAAATAATATTTTTTCCAGGAAAATTCATTTAAGAGCACATTTTGGGGGGGGGCATTATTCGTATTGAGGGGAGGTACCACTTAACTGAATGTTTTTTTTTACTTTCTCTTACTTCTTAGTAAGAGGAAGTATTGTAATCGTGTCAAATTTTCGATATCTGTATTTGTTTTTACTTTAGTTGATCGTGAGGCCCATAGGTAGCGCCGCCTTCTGAAGTGCACGGAAAGCGTTTTTTAGCGCTTAGAGGGATCTTGCAACGATATCTAAGTCGTCTGCGCATGCTAGTATTTGGACGGATTTATTACCAATAGTGCCTGAGGTCTGGTATATCGGATTTTCTAATTACTTTTTCTAATACCAGATTGAACAGAAGGCAGGCTAGAGCGCCTCCTTGCATTAACTCTTTACTTGTTCTAAATTCGGGTGATACCATAGTCTGAAGACGCACAACACACGATATTTCAGACATCGTTAGTTTAACCAACCTCACTAGTTTTGAGAGTATATTCATCTCCTGCATTGCTTCAAATAGTTTCTGGCGGATAACACAGTCATAGGCATTTTTGAAGTCTATAAAGAGATGGTGTGTTCGGACATTATATTCAATTCCTTTTTTGAGGATCAGTCGTAGAGAGAAAATCTGATCCACTGTGGATTTGCCTCTTCTAAAACCAGACCGGTAGGGGGGCCAATCTCTTTGTCAGCGAAATGGCCTAGTCTACTAAAAAGAACATTTGAGAGGATTTTGTAGGCACAGGTTAACAGCGAAATATCTCTGTAGTTCGAACACTCCAGTCGATCTCCTTTCTTGTATATTGGACAGATGATAGTTTGTTCCCACTGGCTAGGTACTTTCATTTTGACAATTGCTTCCTCTATCTCGTCTAAATCGGGTGGTTCTATGTCATCACCTAACCTATATTTGCGTGTGTAAATTTTGAAATGTCCCATGCAATTTTTCTAAAATTTTACTCACCGACAATATACATTATTTTTTACATTTGGAAAACTAAATAAACCTTAAAAAAAACTTAAATTAAATTTTTTAAGCAATGAGCCAATGAAGAACCAAGACTTTCAAGTGTCGATTTTTATTGGCATGTGTGTGGTAAACTTGCCATAGCGTAATTAAAAATCTATCATTATTTAATTATAAAAATAAAAATAATATGACATAATTATATGTAAACACTTCTTTTTTAATTTTTACTTTCTTGTTAATTTAAGCCTATTGGTGTATAAGAAAAAATACTTATTATTTGAACACTTTAGCATTATAAGGAATATATTTATATTATTTATTATAAATATTCAGATTAAATAAGTTAACGGCTGCCGTGTAAATAAAAAAAATTTACAATACTCTTTCCTTATTGTCATCAAATAAGACAGAATATTATATATTCTTTGTTTACTTCTATTAATGCCAGAGAAAAATGCATGTCTTTCAAATTATATTACCATTTTCATAAATATTTATAGTTTTGCTAATACCGTTAAAGAATCACTAATTCTCTAACCTGTATAAGACCTTTCTATTAAATATTCAAATTTACAACAACCCATAATGAATTTCCGGTTTTAAAACATCACTTTCAACCTTTTTTTTTTTCTTTTCTTATTGTTGTCTGATTGGCGACAAACTAAATGATTTTTTTTTTTTCTTTTTCGCGATTTTCTTGAAACTTAGTATATCAAACTACACATACAAATATCTACACATTTATTTGAAACTTTTCTCTGGGACATTTCATTTAAAGGCTTCTTTAAGGGAGGGATGACCCGGACATGCGGGAATAGAGGGCAATGAGAGGGCGGATCGGCTGGCCAGGGAGGGATCGTCATTACCATTTTATGGTACTGAACCAGCCCTGGCCGTTACAAAGACGTTTCGCGACAAGCAGATTAGACTTTGGGAGACGAGAGCTTTGGAGAAACGCTGGGGGGACACGCAGGGGTGCCACCAAGCTAAAAGATTTATAAAGGCAAGCAAGCAGGGAATCTCGGAGTATCTCCTGTCTCTTAGTAGGACGGGTTTGAGGACCTTGGTAGGAATAGTGACTGGACACACTTGGGTGCACAGTCACTTGTTTAACATAGGGAGGACGCGGAGTCCCATTTGTCAGAATTGTGATGACGGAGTTAGGGAAATGGTGTATCACTACTTATGTCAGTGTCCCCGTTTCGCTGGAACTAGGTTTCGTATATTTGGGAGGACACCACTCTCGCAGGATTGCCTGGGCGAGTTGGAGTTTGGGGATATCTTGAGATATTGTAGATTAACCGGCAAGTTACCGGGGGAGATTGATTAAGGGGTTACAGGGGGTATCGGGGGGATAAGAAGCCCCATAGGCTTAGGTTCCACGCCTTTCGGGCACCCGTTCTGATAGTAATTAAGGGAGGGATGGGGTAATGTATTTCTGCAAAGTGCTATCATAGTTGATTATACAATTCTATCATCCAAACCGAATTAATCAGAAATAAATAGATGGCTAAAATTTCAACTTTTTAAGAAAATTAGTAAACCGGAAGTGCCGCTTTTACTGAACAGTTTTTTTTCCAGGTTTTCGACGAATTTCATTAAATTTGGTACACAAACTATAAAATTTGTTAATTATAATTTTGAGAACTGGAGTAAGAGAAAGTTGTGTGAGTGTTTCAAACCAGATTTTTTTTTTTTCTTAATTTAAGGCGCGTCAAAAACTAAGGTCATTTGCGCCCGGAGCGTTCTCAGTGCACTGCCGTCTTCCTGACAATGTTCTCTCGTTACAGACAACATGCCATCACCAGAGCTGTAAAGGCTTCTAGGAAGAAAAAAAAACTAAGGCTAGCCTATTCCCTTACCTAAAATTCATTTAAGGCCACTTTTGGGAGACGGGTGGGATTATGGTTTGCTTACAAAGTACTATCACAATTACTACACAATTCTATCATCTAAAATAATAATTATTAGAATTAAATATGTTGTCGAAATTCCGAGTTTAAAGAAAATCGGATCACCGGGTATGCGTTTTTTTACCGAAAATATTTTTGTTTTCTGTTATTTTTTTCTAAGAACGGCTCCAACGATTTTCTTTAAACTTCTAATATTAAAATATTATTTAAAATATTTCTCCGGGGTAAATATTCATTTAAGGGTACTTTTTGGGGGGGAGGGAGGAATAGGATTATGGTTTCCTACTAAAAGTGCTATTTTAATTCAACAATGCGCTATATACAATTCTGTCACGTAAATAATATTAATTAGAATTATATAAGTTGCCATAATTCTCAGTTTGAAGAAAATCGGTTGAGCGGAAGTACGACTTCACTGAATAGGTTTTTCAGTTTTTTTTCTTCGTTTTTTTGTATGATTTTGCTCTATTAAAATGCCCCCAAAGGATATAAACATTAATAAGAATTGTGAATGTGAAGAAAATTTCCTATATCGCTGTAAGAGAAATTCGTGTGAGTGTTTCACACCAGATTGTTTTTTTTTTTTTTTTTTTTAATAAATAAACCATCCATTTTTTATTACTTTCTCTTACTACCAGTAAGAAGAAGTATTTTAATGTAATCGTGTCAATTTTTCGATATCTAGTTTTCACCGGAAATATCGTTTTAAGGTATCCTGAGTCCAAAAAAAGTGGTCTTTAGCAAATGGTCTGTGTGTTTGTGTGTGTGTGTGAACAGCATAGCTCAAAATCGAAAAACCATAGAAAGTTGAAACTTGATATTCCATTTAGGTATCACCATGGGATCTGACTGTACGTTATCTGACAAAATTCCTCAACCGGAAGTACCAATTTACTAGATTTTTTTTTTACTTTTTTACGATTTTCTCAAAAATGGTTCCAATGAGATTTTCTATCCCTTTTTCACCTATCACTCTTTTTATTTGAAGCATTTTTTCCTGGAAAATTGGATTTTTCCGTGGTTTCTATGGTAACCATAACGTTAGCTTTCCGCTTAGATCTCAGGGCTATAACAAGCACTCCCTTTATTGGGCAAAAATTATTATAAAGTAAATTTTCATTTTTATTTTATTTATTTATTTATTTATTTTTATTTTGTATCGATGTAATATTTTTTTTTTAACCCTCTACTCTTCTTATTTATTTATTTTTTTTCTCCTTGACTGGTTGAAGTCAATTATAAGATTGATATTTTGATTTATATCTGTTTATTTTTATATCGTATATTTACTTATGGGATTATTGTTTTTATCTTATATTATTTTCATGTTAAATGAAAACACAGATCTCGACGGATTTATTTCCATGTCTATGTGTTGTCTGTATTTTTTTTTTTCAACTGAAGCATATAGAAATATATTTAATTTGATTTAATTAACATGTTTCTATTTATCTATCTACTATCTACATATTTAATTTTCCAAAAAAAAAAATAAAATAAAATAATATTCCTTCCTAATATTTTTTTTATCATACAACAAATAAAGAAATTCTATCAGAGACATTTTCCGTGGTAGCCTGCTTCATTTTGTGGTCATCGACCGGTTTCGGGCGTTCGCCCATCTTCAGGATGCGTTCTTCAGACAGTGTGCCAACACAGACTCGTACAGAGACTTAGTTTCACACTAACTCTAACCACCACAACAAAGAAATTCTATTTTGAAACATTATCCTCCTTTTAATAGTTCCGCTCTAGATGTACCTTCAATACAATGTATATTTCTATTTATTAATTTATATTTTTAATGTTTACCCCTTAGGGGGGGGGGAGGAGTGTAATACCGAAGGTGAAATTTCCGAAAAGTTTAGTTTTGAGATTTTTTTTTATTACAAAAAAAAAAAAGGTTTTAAGTTAATTATTACATTCTCTTACTCCTAGAGGAAGTATTGTAATTGTGTCAAATTTTTTGATATCGAGTTTTCACCGGAAATATCCGTTTTGAGGTCCCCTGAGTCTGTAGCAAATGGTCTGTGTGTGTGTGTGTGTGTGTGTGTGTGTGTGTGTGTGCGTATGTATGTGAACAGCATAGCTCAAAAACTATTAACCGTAGAAAGTTGAAACTTGATATTACGTTTAGGTAATCTGACGGTGCGTTATCTGTCAAAAATTCCTCATCCGGAAGTACCACTTTACTAGTTTTTTTTTTTTTTTTACTTTTTTGCGATTTTTTCAAAAATGGCTCCGACGATTTTCATTAAACTTGGCATACATACAAAGAGCTACAACTTTTATTTGAAACATTCTCCGGAAAAATTCATTTAAGGTCACTTCTGGGGGAGCCGTTGGGTTAGGTTTTCCATCCTAACTACTATTTCAGTTTATTAGACAATTAGCAATCATTTAAATAATGTTAATTAGAATTAAATATGTTGTTGAAATTCCAAGTTTGGAAAAAAAAAAATCGGATAACCGGAAATGCGTTTGTTTTAACACTTTACTATTTGATTTTTTTTTTTTTTTTTTCACTTTTTCGTGATTTTCTCAAAAATGGTTCCGACCAATTTTCTTGAAATTTCGCATATAATAAACTAAACACGCAAAGATCTACAACTTCTATGTGATCATACAATTCTATCATCCAAACAAAATTAATTAGAAATAAAAATAGATGACCAAAATTCCGAGTTTTAAGAATATTAATAAGCCGGAAGTGCGCGCTTTTATTGACCTGTTTTTTTTTTTTTTTTTTTTTTTTTTTTTCAGTTTTCGACGAATTTCCTTTCAATTATAATTTTGAGAACTGGAGTAAGAGAAAGGCATGTGAGTGTTTCACATCAGATTTTTTTACTAATAATGGTGAATACTTTTTTTTTGAAATCAAAAAATTAATGAATGTAATTACGCATTTCTCTTCAGCTCGTAGACAGACGTTTATCATACGTCATTAAACAAATTAAAATTTTTTATCAACACGAGGAGAAGAAAAGAAAAAAAAAAAAGATTAAATATATAAACAATAAAAAAAACAAAGCAAAAAAATGTTTGCGAGTAAATTTCAATTTTTTTAGCGCTGTGATATCATCCATAATTTAATAATAATAATATAAGTGAAAACAAATCGTAGTATTTATTAAATTAACAAATAAAAGTGAAATATAAAAAGGGGGTGGGGGGGGTGACTATGTAATGCGCCGGGAATGTTAAAAAGTTTTGTAACATTTTATTACGAATGAAAAATTCAATAAACTGAAGAGGCGAAAATGTAAAAAAAAAATCAAAGAAAAAAAATGAACAACGTAATATTTTGAAATTTAATGATAAATAAACCACTTGAATGGAAAATAATCATAAAAAGGTAAAAACATATTAACTACGTAAATAAAAATCAATAAATACCTTTAAGATTTGTAATTTTTTTTTTTTGTATTTCCTCAAAATTGGAATAAATGAAAATATTACGAATTCCAAGGAATTTTTAGAAAAAAAATCTGGTGTGAAACACTCACACAACTTTCTCTTACTCCAGTTCTCAAAATTATAATTGACAAATTTTATAGTTTCCGTAGTAAATTTAACGAAATTCGTCGAAAACTGGAAAAAAAAAAAAACTGTTCAGTAAAAGCGCACTTCCGGTTTAGTAAATTTCTTAAAACTCGGAATTTTTGCCATCTATTTATTTATAATTAATTTTTTTTTTGGATGATAGAATTGAATAATCAACTGTGATAGCACCCCCCAACTGTGAAAAATCATAACCCCACCCCTCCCCCTAAACACCTTTACTGGGGTGCCCTGAGAAATGTTTTAAATAAAAGTTGTAGATCTTTGCATGTTTAGTTTATATACGAAGTTTCAGAAAATCGTCGGAACCATTTTTGAGAAAATCGCAAAAAAAGTAAAAAAAAAAAAAAAAAACTAGTAAATTGGTACTTCCGGTTGAGGAATTTTGATAGGTAACGCACTGTCAAAGGTATAGCGCACTGGTATCCCATGGTGATAACTAACCGGAATATCAAGTTTCAACTTTCTACGGCGAAAAAGAGAATAAATCATTCAGTAAAGTAGTAAACGCACTTCCGGTTATCCACTTTTTTCAAACTCGGAATTTCAACAACATCTTTAATTCTAATTAACATTATTTAGATGATAAAATTGTCTAATAAACTGTAATAGCACTTTAAATGGAAACCTAACCCTACCCCTCCCCCTAAAGTGCCCTTAAATGCAATTTCCCTGAGAAATGTTTCAAATAAAAGTTGTAGCTCTTTGTATGTGTGTTGATGTTATAAGTTTATAGAAAAATCGTCGGAGCCATTTTTGTGAAAATCGCAAAAACGTAAAAAAACCAACAAGTAAAGTGGTACTGCCGGTTGAGGAATTTTGACAGATAATGTACTGTCAGATCCCATTGTGATAACTAAACTGAATATTAAGTTTAAACTTTCTACGGTTTTTCGTTTTTGAGCTATGCTGTTCACATACATAAATACAAACACACACACACACAGACCATTTGCTAAAAACCACTTTTTTGAACTCAGGGGACCTCAAATCGGATATTTCCGGTGAAAACTCGATATTGAAAATTTTGACACGATTACAATACTTCCTCTTATTAGGAGTAAGATAAAGTAAAAATTGACTTTTCACTGAAATTGCGAGAAAGTAAATAAAAAAGTTAAAAAAAAATACAGATGGAGATATGGAGAAATATTAAAGTATTTAGGTTTACTTGTAGTAAATTATTACTCATTTATGGCGACATGCATATATGTGTTTATATAGTATCCGAAATTTGGAAATAAATTGCTGGTGTTATTCTGGAGAAAATCGCACAAAAATTGAATAAAACCTTTTAAGGGAAGTGCACTTTCTTTATCTTAATACTTCATTTTGAAGAATTTTTATGAGAATCCTCAAATCTCCATAATAGGAGAAATTTTTTCCTGCTGCTAAGCCTATCCTAGATTCACCGGTGGCCAGCATTACTTCAGAACTAGGCCTCTGTCCTTGCCTATTGGGTTTTCCCACAGTATTACCTCACTTTGCACTCGCCCAGGTCCTGCTACTTCTGTTGAAGAACGTCTCTGGCGTACCTTACTACGGTTTCACTGGCCAGCATCGCCTCAACCAGGGTCTGTTGCCCATTCACGGCCTCGACATCCCTTCTCAGCCGTTTCCACCGACCGCAGGAAAGAAAACGTGTGGAATACATCGTTTTTACTGCCGGGGTAGTAAAGGCATTCCTCGTCCAACAACCAACTCTTTATCGGGTACATCTGCTGGCATAGATAAGGACCTAGACATTTCCCGCAACCTAATTAGACGTTAGAGGGCCACCCCCCAAAAACCCCATGAGGATTCCACCACCTCCACCGACTCCTCTAATTCGTACAAAGCGTCCTTGATATCCATACTGATATTTCGTTGGCGACTGACTTGTGGCGAGTCTCATCTTTTTTAAGGATGTCCTTTATTCTTCGCAGTTTCTCGTCCACTGTCTACGAGCCATTTCCATATCCTTCTCTTGAACCGCCCGCGAGTACCCGCGAAATAACCGGGGATTCATGCATCTCCTCCACCTCTTTGGCCAATGCTCCTTTCATCGAGTGTTCAGGAACCTCTTCTTGCTCTCATTTCTTCGCCACTTCTTCTACATTCTTCGCTGAAATAGGCGGGGTAGATAGTGGTGTCCTCTTCATCCTAGAGCTCCGTTGAAAGGAACTGAATGTCCCTCCATAGGAGGGGCCGAGTTCTTCGCCTCCGAAGCGCACATCGATCTCTGTTGGGTAAGGGACACGTCTCGCTACTTGTCTCTTGCACTTTTGAAATAGTTTTTTTAAAATTACTTTTCATTTTTTTTTCTCACCTCACTCCGCTCACACACAACTCAGGTAAACAACAATATTCGGTCCGTACCCTCCCAGGAAAGCGCCACGCCCCCACTCCAACAATCCCCCAAGCACGCGCGCCCGTGAGCGGTGGCCTTGGCAGAGCCCCCCCGCAAATCGCGGCAGGTCCCTAATCCGGTCGCCAACCGGAACTACCGCAACCAACGAGATTATGCACCGAATGATAAGGCAGCCAGGTCGTGAAGGCTACTCCGACCCGGGCCAATGTACTGTCCGGCGGCCTGGGAGCGCAAGAGTAGAACCCAGTCTTTAAACTGTACCCTCCACCCGCGCGCCCACGGCACAAAAGAAACCACCTGCGCGGGAAGCACCCCCCGAGAAAAGAACGAACCGAAGGACCAGGAAAGGTAAATGAACAAGGGAAAGGTGAGGAAAGGAAAAGAAGTGTAATCGGAAGGGGTCGGTCAACGTACAGTTGTCCCTTTAGACGCCTCTTACGTCAAGCGGAAAACACTGTTCTACCCCTGTAACCTCAGCGGGGCATAATACGTAGAAGAATCGTTACATTATTATTATTATTTTTATTATTATTATTATTATTTTTATTATTATTATTATTATTATTTTTATTATTATTATTATTTTTATTAATTTAAGGCGCGTCAACATCTATGGTCATTGGCCCCGGAGCCTTCTCAGTGCACTGCCGGCCTCCGGACAGTGTTCTCTTGATACAGACAACACTGCCCATCACCGAACAGTGAGCTGAAGAGGCTCCTTGGAAGAAAAAATCTAAGGGTAGCACAGCTGGACTCGAACCCGGGTCCTCCACGTGGGAGTCCAGTACGCTAACCCCTTAGCTATTCCCTTCCCTATATTATTATTATTATTATTGGGTTGCCAAATGTGCGGGTTGCCAATATGGCTCTTATCCTACGCCGAAAAAAACCTACTCCTAAAAAGCCTGCCTAGCAATCTATCGGAATAGAATATCTTAAGATATTCTTAATCTCCAACTCCCCCAAGAGAGGTGCCCTGCAACAGGGACACTAAACTACGTAGTTGTAAACCGTTTTCCTGATTCCGACATCACAATTCTCACACAAACGGCTAGACGACCTGCTTCATTGTTAATAACTGGGTACCCAAGGGTATCTGGTAAATAAAGTAAAGGGTAACCTACTACGACTCACAATTGTATTCTATTCAGAGGAGAAGATACTCCAAGTTTCCCTGTCTTATACTTTGTATCAAACTTTTAGCCTGGAGATACTCCTTCCTTCGTATTTCTCCACTTCCTTATTCCTCCATTGTTTGACTTTCATGCCGCAAAATTGCTTGGGGACGGCTAGTGTTACTTACCACGAATAGTTAAGCTGCATTATAGTCATCAATGACTATAATTGTTTCCAAAATGCAGGATATGTTGACAATAAGAAAGCGGACAAATTGGCCGGAGAAGTTTCAAGTTCTGTTTTATGGGTCCGGAAACTTTCAGCGGTATTCCCAGGGCAGTCACAAAAAAACAGTTTTTACATCCATTTTTTGATTCGCAGCAAACTCTAGAGGCTTGGTGGAGAATTTGCTACCATGCTGGAGTAGAAAGTGCTAACATGAAGTTAGGTGGTCGCGGGGCCATTGGCGTTTCAGTCTCCTGGGAGGATTATATGAGACAGTTAGGGAATAGAGTTTTTGGACTAAAGGGTTGGAATAGTTGGATTTGAAATCATGGAATTTTTTGTAACGTGCTTTTATTAACTGATGGACAAAAGGGATTTTGAGGTTAGTGTGAAGGCTTAAGTTTGAAACTTAGAACGGAGCATTGGTAAGTCTTCTGAGGGTTTTGTATTGAAAAACTTGAATGCGATTGGAATTGGAATACTTGGTTGAACCCCAGATCTTGCATCCGTAGTCCAGAGGGGATTTATAATAGTGTTGTAGATAAAGTCTTTTGTTTTCAAGTGAAAGTTTAGAGCTTCAGTCAAGTAGTCTCGAGAGAATTTGAGATTTTCTATCCCTTTTTCACCTATCACTCTTTTTATTTGAAGCATTTTTTCCTGGAAAATTGGATTTTTCCGTGGTTTCTATGGTAACCATAACGTTAGCTTTCCGCTTAGATCTCAGGGCTATAACAAGCACTCCCTTTATTGGGCAAAAATTATTATAAAGTAAATTTTCATTTTTATTTTATTTATTTATTTATTTATTTTTATTTTGTATCGATGTAATATTTTTTTTTTAACCCTCTACTCTTCTTATTTATTTATTTTTTTTCTCCTTGACTGGTTGAAGTCAATTATAAGATTGATATTTTGATTTATATCTGTTTATTTTTATATCGTATATTTACTTATGGGATTATTGTTTTTATCTTATATTATTTTCATGTTAAATGAAAACACAGATCTCGACGGATTTATTTCCATGTCTATGTGTTGTCTGTATTTTTTTTTTTCAACTGAAGCATATAGAAATATATTTAATTTGATTTAATTAACATGTTTCTATTTATCTATCTACTATCTACATATTTAATTTTCCAAAAAAAAAAATAAAATAAAATAATATTCCTTCCTAATATTTTTTTTATCATACAACAAATAAAGAAATTCTATCAGAGACATTTTCCGTGGTAGCCTGCTTCATTTTGTGGTCATCGACCGGTTTCGGGCGTTCGCCCATCTTCAGGATGCGTTCTTCAGACAGTGTGCCAACACAGACTCGTACAGAGACTTAGTTTCACACTAACTCTAACCACCACAACAAAGAAATTCTATTTTGAAACATTATCCTCCTTTTAATAGTTCCGCTCTAGATGTACCTTCAATACAATGTATATTTCTATTTATTAATTTATATTTTTAATGTTTACCCCTTAGGGGGGGGGGAGGAGTGTAATACCGAAGGTGAAATTTCCGAAAAGTTTAGTTTTGAGATTTTTTTTTATTACAAAAAAAAAAAAGGTTTTAAGTTAATTATTACATTCTCTTACTCCTAGAGGAAGTATTGTAATTGTGTCAAATTTTTTGATATCGAGTTTTCACCGGAAATATCCGTTTTGAGGTCCCCTGAGTCTGTAGCAAATGGTCTGTGTGTGTGTGTGTGTGTGTGTGTGTGTGTGTGTGTGCGTATGTATGTGAACAGCATAGCTCAAAAACTATTAACCGTAGAAAGTTGAAACTTGATATTACGTTTAGGTAATCTGACGGTGCGTTATCTGTCAAAAATTCCTCATCCGGAAGTACCACTTTACTAGTTTTTTTTTTTTTTTTTTTTGCGATTTTTTCAAAAATGGCTCCGACGATTTTCATTAAACTTGGCATACATACAAAGAGCTACAACTTTTATTTGAAACATTCCTCGGAAAAATTCATTTAAGGTCACTTCTGGGGGAGCCGTTGGGTTAGGTTTTCCATCCTAACTACTATTTCAGTTTATTAGACAATTAGCAATCATTTAAATAATGTTAATTAGAATTAAATATGTTGTTGAAATTCCAAGTTTGGAAAAAAAAAAATCGGATAACCGGAAATGCGTTTGTTTTAACACTTTACTATTTGATTTTTTTTTTTTTTTTTTCACTTTTTCGTGATTTTCTCAAAAATGGTTCCGACCAATTTTCTTGAAATTTCGCATATAATAAACTAAACACGCAAAGATCTACAACTTCTATGTGATCATACAATTCTATCATCCAAACAAAATTAATTAGAAATAAAAATAGATGACCAAAATTCCGAGTTTTAAGAATATTAATAAGCCGGAAGTGCGCGCTTTTATTGACCTGTTTTTTTTTTTTTTTTTTTTTTTTTTTTTCAGTTTTCGACGAATTTCCTTTCAATTATAATTTTGAGAACTGGAGTAAGAGAAAGGCATGTGAGTGTTTCACATCAGATTTTTTTACTAATAATGGTGAATACTTTTTTTTTGAAATCAAAAAATTAATGAATGTAATTACGCATTTCTCTTCAGCTCGTAGACAGACGTTTATCATACGTCATTAAACAAATTAAAATTTTTTATCAACACGAGGAGAAGAAAAGAAAAAAAAAAAAGATTAAATATATAAACAATAAAAAAAACAAAGCAAAAAAATGTTTGCGAGTAAATTTCAATTTTTTTAGCGCTGTGATATCATCCATAATTTAATAATAATAATATAAGTGAAAACAAATCGTAGTATTTATTAAATTAACAAATAAAAGTGAAATATAAAAAGGGGGTGGGGGGGGTGACTATGTAATGCGCCGGGAATGTTAAAAAGTTTTGTAACATTTTATTACGAATGAAAAATTCAATAAACTGAAGAGGCGAAAATGTAAAAAAAAAATCAAAGAAAAAAAATGAACAACGTAATATTTTGAAATTTAATGATAAATAAACCACTTGAATGGAAAATAATCATAAAAAGGTAAAAACATATTAACTACGTAAATAAAAATCAATAAATACCTTTAAGATTTGTAATTTTTTTTTTTTGTATTTCCTCAAAATTGGAATAAATGAAAATATTACGAATTCCAAGGAATTTTTAGAAAAAAAATCTGGTGTGAAACACTCACACAACTTTCTCTTACTCCAGTTCTCAAAATTATAATTGACAAATTTTATAGTTTCCGTAGTAAATTTAACGAAATTCGTCGAAAACTGGAAAAAAAAAAAAACTGTTCAGTAAAAGCGCACTTCCGGTTTAGTAAATTTCTTAAAACTCGGAATTTTTGCCATCTATTTATTTATAATTAATTTTTTTTTTGGATGATAGAATTGAATAATCAACTGTGATAGCACCCCCCAACTGTGAAAAATCATAACCCCACCCCTCCCCCTAAACACCTTTACTGGGGTGCCCTGAGAAATGTTTTAAATAAAAGTTGTAGATCTTTGCATGTTTAGTTTATATACGAGTTTCAAGAAAATCGTCGGAACCATTTTTGAGAAAATCGCCAAAAAAGTAAAAAAAAAAAAAAAAAAAAAAAAAAAAACTAGTAAATTGGTACTTCCGGTTGAGGAATTTTGATAGGTAACGCACTGTCAAAGGTATAGCGCACTGGTATCCCATGGTGATAACTAACCGGAATATCAAGTTTCAACTTTCTACGGCGAAAAAGAGAATAAATCATTCAGTAAAGTAGTAAACGCACTTCCGGTTATCCACTTTTTTCAAACTCGGAATTTCAACAACATCTTTAATTCTAATTAACATTATTTAGATGATAAAATTGTCTAATAAACTGTAATAGCACTTTAAATGGAAACCTAACCCTACCCCTCCCCCTAAAGTGCCCTTAAATGCAATTTCCCTGAGAAATGTTTCAAATAAAAGTTGTAGCTCTTTGTATGTGTGTTGATGTTATAAGTTTATAGAAAAATCGTCGGAGCCATTTTTGTGAAAATCGCAAAAACGTAAAAAAACCAACAAGTAAAGTGGTACTGCCGGTTGAGGAATTTTGACAGATAATGTACTGTCAGATCCCATTGTGATAACTAAACTGAATATTAAGTTTAAACTTTCTACGGTTTTTCGTTTTTGAGCTATGCTGTTCACATACATAAATACAAACACACACACACACAGACCATTTGCTAAAAACCACTTTTTTGAACTCAGGGGACCTCAAATCGGATATTTCCGGTGAAAACTCGATATTGAAAATTTTGACACGATTACAATACTTCCTCTTATTAGGAGTAAGATAAAGTAAAAATTGACTTTTCACTGAAATTGCGAGAAAGTAAATAAAAAAGTTAAAAAAAAATACAGATGGAGATATGGAGAAATATTAAAGTATTTAGGTTTACTTGTAGTAAATTATTACTCATTTATGGCGACATGCATATATGTGTTTATATAGTATCCGAAATTTGGAAATAAATTGCTGGTGTTATTCTGGAGAAAATCGCACAAAAATTGAATAAAACCTTTTAAGGGAAGTGCACTTTCTTTATCTTAATACTTCATTTTGAAGAATTTTTATGAGAATCCTCAAATCTCCATAATAGGAGAAATTTTTTCCTGCTGCTAAGCCTATCCTAGATTCACCGGTGGCCAGCATTACTTCAGAACTAGGCCTCTGTCCTTGCCTATTGGGTTTTCCCACAGTATTACCTCACTTTGCACTCGCCCAGGTCCTGCTACTTCTGTTGAAGAACGTCTCTGGCGTACCTTACTACGGTTTCACTGGCCAGCATCGCCTCAACCAGGGTCTGTTGCCCATTCACGGCCTCGACATCCCTTCTCAGCCGTTTCCACCGACCGCAGGAAAGAAAACGTGTGGAATACATCGTTTTTACTGCCGGGGTAGTAAAGGCATTCCTCGTCCAACAACCAACTCTTTATCGGGTACATCTGCTGGCATAGATAAGGACCTAGACATTTCCCGCAACCTAATTAGACGTTAGAGGGCCACCCCCCAAAAACCCCATGAGGATTCCACCACCTCCACCGACTCCTCTAATTCGTACAAAGCGTCCTTGATATCCATACTGATATTTCGTTGGCGACTGACTTGTGGCGAGTCTCATCTTTTTTAAGGATGTCCTTTATTCTTCGCAGTTTCTCGTCCACTGTCTACGAGCCATTTCCATATCCTTCTCTTGAACCGCCCGCGAGTACCCGCGAAATAACCGGGGATTCATGCATCTCCTCCACCTCTTTGGCCAATGCTCCTTTCATCGAGTGTTCAGGAACCTCTTCTTGCTCTCATTTCTTCGCCACTTCTTCTACATTCTTCGCTGAAATAGGCGGGGTAGATAGTGGTGTCCTCTTCATCCTAGAGCTCCGTTGAAAGGAACTGAATGTCCCTCCATAGGAGGGGCCGAGTTCTTCGCCTCCGAAGCGCACATCGATCTCTGTTGGGTAAGGGACACGTCTCGCTACTTGTCTCTTGCACTTTTGAAATAGTTTTTTTAAAATTACTTTTCATTTTTTTTTCTCACCTCACTCCGCTCACACACAACTCAGGTAAACAACAATATTCGGTCCGTACCCTCCCAGGAAAGCGCCACGCCCCCACTCCAACAATCCCCCAAGCACGCGCGCCCGTGAGCGGTGGCCTTGGCAGAGCCCCCCCGCAAATCGCGGCAGGTCCCTAATCCGGTCGCCAACCGGAACTACCGCAACCAACGAGATTATGCACCGAATGATAAGGCAGCCAGGTCGTGAAGGCTACTCCGACCCGGGCCAATGTACTGTCCGGCGGCCTGGGAGCGCAAGAGTAGAACCCAGTCTTTAAACTGTACCCTCCACCCGCGCGCCCACGGCACAAAAGAAACCACCTGCGCGGGAAGCACCCCCCGAGAAAAGAACGAACCGAAGGACCAGGAAAGGTAAATGAACAAGGGAAAGGTGAGGAAAGGAAAAGAAGTGTAATCGGAAGGGGTCGGTCAACGTACAGTTGTCCCTTTAGACGCCTCTTACGTCAAGCGGAAAACACTGTTCTACCCCTGTAACCTCAGCGGGGCATAATACGTAGAAGAATCGTTACATTATTATTATTATTTTTATTATTATTATTATTATTTTTATTATTATTATTATTATTATTTTTATTATTATTATTATTTTTATTAATTTAAGGCGCGTCAACATCTATGGTCATTGGCCCCGGAGCCTTCTCAGTGCACTGCCGGCCTCCGGACAGTGTTCTCTTGATACAGACAACACTGCCCATCACCGAACAGTGAGCTGAAGAGGCTCCTTGGAAGAAAAAATCTAAGGGTAGCACAGCTGGACTCGAACCCGGGTCCTCCACGTGGGAGTCCAGTACGCTAACCCCTTAGCTATTCCCTTCCCTATATTATTATTATTATTATTGGGTTGCCAAATGTGCGGGTTGCCAATATGGCTCTTATCCTACGCCGAAAAAAACCTACTCCTAAAAAGCCTGCCTAGCAATCTATCGGAATAGAATATCTTAAGATATTCTTAATCTCCAACTCCCCCAAGAGAGGTGCCCTGCAACAGGGACACTAAACTACGTAGTTGTAAACCGTTTTCCTGATTCCGACATCACAATTCTCACACAAACGGCTAGACGACCTGCTTCATTGTTAATAACTGGGTACCCAAGGGTATCTGGTAAATAAAGTAAAGGGTAACCTACTACGACTCACAATTGTATTCTATTCAGAGGAGAAGATACTCCAAGTTTCCCTGTCTTATACTTTGTATCAAACTTTTAGCCTGGAGATACTCCTTCCTTCGTATTTCTCCACTTCCTTATTCCTCCATTGTTTGACTTTCATGCCGCAAAATTGCTTGGGGACGGCTAGTGTTACTTACCACGAATAGTTAAGCTGCATTATAGTCATCAATGACTATAATTGTTTCCAAAATGCAGGATATGTTGACAATAAGAAAGCGGACAAATTGGCCGGAGAAGTTTCAAGTTCTGTTTTATGGGTCCGGAAACTTTCAGCGGTATTCCCAGGGCAGTCACAAAAAAACAGTTTTTACATCCATTTTTTGATTCGCAGCAAACTCTAGAGGCTTGGTGGAGAATTTGCTACCATGCTGGAGTAGAAAGTGCTAACATGAAGTTAGGTGGTCGCGGGGCCATTGGCGTTTCAGTCTCCTGGGAGGATTATATGAGACAGTTAGGGAATAGAGTTTTTGGACTAAAGGGTTGGAATAGTTGGATTTGAAATCATGGAATTTTTTGTAACGTGCTTTTATTAACTGATGGACAAAAGGGATTTTGAGGTTAGTGTGAAGGCTTAAGTTTGAAACTTAGAACGGAGCATTGGTAAGTCTTCTGAGGGTTTTGTATTGAAAAACTTGAATGCGATTGGAATTGGAATACTTGGTTGAACCCCAGATCTTGCATCCGTAGTCCAGAGGGGATTTATAATAGTGTTGTAGATAAAGTCTTTTGTTTTCAAGTGAAAGTTTAGAGCTTCAGTCAAGTAGTCTCGAGAGAAATTTGTAACGTCTGTTTAGTTCAAATCTTTTTAATCTTGTATGTGGATTCCAAGTGAGTCTTTTGTCGAGATAAAGTCACAAAAATATCGAACTTTGTTAACTGTCGTTATTATGGGTCTCATGAAGGAGAATGGGCGGAAGAATAGCGCGACGAAGGGTGAACGATATGCATTTGCTTTTAGTGAGATTGTCCTTTATTTTCCACCTGATAAACCAGTCTTATAGGAAGATAATATGGGATTGTAGGGCATGGGATGCAAAAACAGGATCGGGATTTGGAACAATAAGACTTGTGTCATTCAGCATAGAAGTGGAGGATTGTTTTCTGGGTGGGAAGAGATATCTGCAGTATAGAAAATATATAGGAGATGAGTAAGGACACTGCCTTGGGTTGCCACCGCAGTGGATTGGAAAGATAGACGATTTGGAGGAGGGAGCCAGAACCCAGAAGGAACGATCAGATAGGTATGATTTTAGGATCATGTAGTAGGTAGAGAGAAGGACTCCCTTGAACTTCCAATAGCAAACCTGCATGCCAAACACGGTCAAACGCCTGAGCGATGTCCAGGATATAGGACGCTCACTAAAATAAGAAACATCGCTTTTTATTCACTGCGGTTATGATGCCTGAGGCGACAAGAGTGAGATTCCATCAAATAGGCGATGAATCACGCGTCTTTCAGGCGGCTGTGAAGGCCTACTGTGAGCACCAATCTTGTATATAATAAGTTAACCAGGGTTTCACAATAAATCTGAGCCAGCGATTATGTAAATTAAAATTCTACTAAAATCTTCGTTTCAAATCTTCGAAAACCATTTTCTATAATAATCAGTGAATCTCAGAACATATTATATTTCCAATGTAAAGTAGTAGATTTCTGCAAAATAGATCGATCGAAATATTTCCAACATTTTAAAAAAAGTAAATAAAACAAAAAATGACCATTAATTTTAATTTTATTAGGGATAAAAGATAAGTACGCAAAAGTTACTGATGAGTATGTTTTTTCTCTTTTCTCAAGAGAAATGGTATAAACAAACCTTGTTTTCAAATCATTACTTAGAATCGGCAACATTAATAAAACGTTTTCCTCCATTAAATCTTTTCCTCCAATAAAGTCTTTAAAATGCGGGAGATTAAAAAAAATAAATAAATACAAAAAAAAAAAAAATAAATAATTGGAATAAAACATTGTATGTATTAAACAAAACAAAAATAAATAAATAAATAAAATAAAAGGAAGAGACAAACTACACACACACACACACACACACACAAAACACTTTACACAGTCGGTGTTGTTCAAGGTTTTAATATATACACATACGTACACATACATACATACAAACAAACACGATAACACAAATTGATTTCTGGAAGGTCAAGAGACTCCATTACTATTTGTTTTCTTCTCTTTCTCTTATATTTACAAATATATTTATTTATTTTTTTTTTTTTTAATTATAATTTAGTGGTCAGTGAGATAAGAAGCTAAAGAGAGAGAGAGTGAGAGTGATTGAGAGAAACAGAATGAGGACAAGAGAGAAAATGTTCATTAATAAATGACGAGGACAAGGAAGCGTAAAATGATGAGAAATCAGTTCAATAACGTTTCCATTATAAATATTATTCAATGATAACAATGGAATGTTATCTAATTTTTTTTTATATATATATATATATAATATTATTATTCCTTAGTTTCAAGTAGTTAACTGACGCCTCATTGACCATTTCAATTTCATTTGATTCCCTTGTCTCCTTGCAACACTTTATTTTTCCTTTGTCTATCACTCTCTCGCTCTCTCTCTCTCTTTAAACTACGTCATTAGTTATTTTGCTTTATTTTTGAACTTGACCTGAAGTGTTTATGTCATTTGTTTATATAAATTTTATGCGTTTTAAGCGCATCAACAAGAAAAAAACATTTATAATCTTTTTTTTCTCTTTTATTTGCATCATCATTTTAAATAAAACTCTACTACGTAAAAAAAAAAAAAAAAATTCTTATCTACAAAATGTGTGTCACAAGAAAATTGGCTCTGGGTAATAAAAGAAAATTCTACTATATTAAAAGAAAACATAATAATAAAGACTTTCACTTTTAGTTAATTTTATTACTTATATAATGATAAGTAAATTATCTTCAAAAATATTGCAAATTAAATTAAGTAAGACTATCTTTTTAATTGAGTTAGTGGTGATGACAATTCAATTGTAATATTGCTTTTCAAGAAAAACAGAATAAATTGAAAATACTATTTAGTTAAGTCGTGCAGTCATTTAATTGGTTGACGTTTTATTTTATTTTAATTTTTTTCCGGATGCGATATTGGTATCTAAATGGAATTTTAAGTTTAAGCTTACTGATTTTTTTTGTTTTGTTTTGTTATTGAGATGTTTTGTTCATTCTCATTCATTGAAGATCATTAACTTGAAAGGAAAGGGAATAGCTAAAGGCGCGTTCTCACGTGTCAAGTTCAGTTGAACTATTTTAGTTGATCAACAAAAGTTGAATGCGACTTGAATCAGTTTTGGTTCATACGTTTCAACTGAAATCGATCAAACCGTTTCAATAACGACACGGAGCACTCTATGAGTTGAAAGCAAACTGAGAGGCCAATTGGGCGATCCGGAGGTTCAACTTGATCCACTAAAAAGTTGATCAACTTTATTGAAACAAAGGTTCTCACTAGGTTTTTTCATTCTACTTCTGTTGATCAACTAAAAGCGGTCAACTAAACTTGACACGTGAGAACGCGCCTTAAGTGGTTAGTATATTGGACTCCCACGCGGATGACTCGGGTTCCCGTCCAGCTACACTACCCTTAGATTTTTTTTCTTCCTAGGAGCCTCTACAGCTCGCTGGTGTGAAATACTCACACAACTTTCTCTTATGGCCAGTTTTAAAAAATTTTAAATGACAAATTTTTATAGTTAGAATATTCTAAATTTAAGGAAAAATTCGTTGAAAACTGAAAAACAAAAAAAAAAAACCTGTTCAGTAAAAGCGTACTTCCGGTTTACTAATTTTCTTGAAACTATTGAAAATTTTGGCCATCTATTTTGTTTCTAATTAATTTTGATTTGATTAGAATTGCATAATCAACTTTGTATGATAGCACTTGAGAGAAAAACATAACCCCCACCCATCCCCTAAAAGTGCCCTTAAAAGAATTTTTCCAAAGAAATGTTTTAAATAAAAGTCGTAGCTCTTTGTATGTATAGTTGATGTACCAAGTTTAAAATCGTTGGAGCCATTTTTGAGAAAATCGCAAAAAAAGTATTAAAAAAAAAACCAACTAGTAAAGTGATACTTCCGGTTGAGGAATTTTGACAGATAACGTACTGTCAGATCCCATGGTGATACCTTAACGGAATATAAATTGAATTTCTTTATTTGTTGTACGATAAAAAATAAAAAATGAGGAAGGAATTTTATTTTATTTTATTTGGGGGGGGGGGGAATTAAATACGTAGATAGTAATAGATAAATAGAAACGTGTTAATTTAATCAAATTAAATATATTACATTATGCTGCAGTTGAAAAAAAAAAAATACAGACAACACATAGACATGGAAATGTTTGCTTTGATTAATATGAATATAATATAAGATAAAACAATAATCCCAAAAATAAACAAATAAATATATAATATAAAAATAAACAGATATAAATCAAAAAATCAATCTTATAATTGACTTCAACCAGTCAAGGAGAAAAAAAAAAATTAATTCAATACAAAATAAAAAAAATCTGGTGTGAAACACTCACACAACTTTCTCTTACTCCAATTCTCACTTCCGGTTATCTGCTTTTTTTGAAACTCGGAATTTCAACAACATATTCAATTCTAATTAACATTATTTAGATGATAATAATTGTTTAAAATATTGATATAGCACTTTAGAAGGAAAACTAACCCCAGAAGTGCCCTTAAATGAATTTTCCCGGAGAAATGTTTCAAATAAAAGTTGTAGATGTTAGTATGTGTAGTTGATATACCAAGTTTGAAGAAAATTGTTGGAGCCACTTTTGAGAAAATTGCAAAAACGTAAAAAACTAACTAGCAAAGTGGTACTTCCGGTTGAGGAATTTTGACAGATAACGGACCGTCAGATTCCATGGTGATACCTAAACGGAATATAAAATTTCAACTTTCTAGGATTTTTCGTTTTTGAGCTATGCTGTTCACATACATACACAGACCATTTGGTAAAAGCCACTTTTTTGGACTCAAGGGACCTCAAAACGGATATTTCCGGTGAAAACTCTATATCGAAAATTTGACATGATTATAATACTTCTTCTTACTAGGAGTAAGAGGAAGTAAAAAGACTCCCTGGAATATCAAACTTCGTATTCCGTTTAGGCGACCCCTAGGGGTCTATTATAGCACCCTATAAGTTGTACCTGTCCTGTCCCTTATCTGACCTTTGGAGGCCGGGGAGGCTCGTAGGTGGTCGGTTAAGAGCACCCTCTCGAGTTCTGTCTGCTTTATTTGACATAACAGTCCCTTGGGTGAGGCATCCAGGCGTCAGTTTCTCCTCATCAAAGAGGCGAAACTCAACCATACGAGCCCCTCGCACTGACACAAAACGTACAGTGCTGTTTCCTCTTCTTACACACAAAACCTACACAGGATATCCATTGTCAGGCTCATGCGGTGCATTTGCTTATTAAGTCCACAATGGCCAGTGAGGAGCTTGGTTATTCTCCCCATACAAACACCATGCGGGCCTAGTGAAACCATCGACCTCAGAAGAAAAGAGCGAAAGAAAATTCCTTCCCTCCCTCCCTCCCTCCTTCACCCAATCATGATACAACTAAACATCCAAACAACAACAAAGCCCTAGCAATACCCAACAACGATCCACAGATCCAAAAAGAAACAACAATAACAAACACAACATTAGCAAAAGAATTACAAACATAATTCCACCTTGCAAAGGCTCCACGACAATCGGCGCTCAAATGCCTCAACCG
The DNA here is from genome assembly GCA_011037195.1 of Triatoma infestans. Classification (NCBI taxonomy): domain Eukaryota; kingdom Metazoa; phylum Arthropoda; class Insecta; order Hemiptera; family Reduviidae; genus Triatoma; species Triatoma infestans. The sequence goes on from JAAEAF010002934.1 coordinate 118,273, forward strand.
CAAACTCCCTTAAGGCCTCATAGGCCGAGCCATTCTCCAATAACAAACGGAAGAGAATTGTTACTCAAACTTCTGAGATGAAAACCCATTTGCGCCACACAAAAGAATTTGAGCATACAAAAGAATATGCTCCGCGGTCTCTTCAATTTCACAACGGCAGTTTCCATTGTCAACCAAACCCATTCTATACCGCTTGCCCGTTATTAACCGAGACACGGCATACGAAAATACCTTCGGAACAATACGTCTGCCTCTGGCAGAAACAAAAACGTTGTGCTGCCCTTCGTGGAAACCTTCCACCTCGATTCCCATTCTTCCATCAACTTCTCCTCTAGCCTCTTCTTACCCTCCTCTTGCAGCCACAAGCCCTGGTCTATCCCCACGTCCACAGGCACAGAAGGAACCTGGTCAAACCCATATAAAAGGCCAACTGCTATCCTAATGGCCACCCGCCTAGTTGGAGTAAATACTGCACTTAGCCTGAGAAACCTACTGTAGAAAAACAATTAAATTAACTATTCGCCGAGTCCACGGCTAAGAATCACGCAATTTATCCCCCCCCCCCCCGAAAAAACATTTGATTTGTAAGTAAATATTAGTATTGATTTAATAATATTCCAAATATCTTCAGAATAGTTATAAAACTTCCAGGCTTCAAAATAATTAATTCTAAACTGAAGGCAAACAGTTGTAATACTAATAATTATTACTATTATTAGTATTAGAATTGTGTCAGGTTAAAGTAATAAATATTGAGAAGTAATGTTATTATCTCGCTGTCCAACTTCTCTTTTATTCTGCTCTCACTCTCACTCTCTCTCATCAACACGCCTCATAACAACCACACAGAGGTAAAAATATTAAATGGTGCATATATAATTCATTATTTTTATAAAAATTACTGTTGTATCTGTTTTTAAATATAAACATGTCAATATTATATAATTGTCATATTAATGAGCACTAATTGTAGTAGAAAATCCTTCAATTAAAAAAAATCTTATCTTTTTATGGCGATAAGAAAAACTAGGTCGATCTAAATATTGACAGCATTTTATTTTATATAAGTTCTGTAATTTTTTGTCACCAATTCTTTTTACATTCTTCTTCTTACATGGTGTGGCTCTGACCATCTACAGGGGCGTGATTGAGAATGTCGCAACGTACGCATCTGCCTGTTGGGCTGAAAAGCTGGACATGCGGTCTTACAGCGGCATTCTATTAAGAATGCAGAGAGCTATTTTATGCTCGATGACTAGGGCCTATGCGACGGCGTCCACGCCTCCTTACCGGTGGGTGCTGGAGTGTTGCCGCTCGATCTCCAAGCAGAGATGAGGGCCCTAAGATACAAACACCAAAAAAGGGACATGATCGTCCTTGATGGTCGGGAGTTGTCCAGTCAGATGCCTCCTGCTCTCGCAAAGAAAACGATCCGAGAGTATGAGATAGGGAAGTGGCAAAGACGCTGGGACGAGGCAGAGACAGGAAGAACTATTTATGAGTTCTTTCCAAATCTGCATCACAGACTGTCGATGCGATGGCTGCGGCTATCCCAGACCGTAACACAATATTTCACGAGGCATGGGGAGTTCAATTCTAAGCTCTTCGACTTGGGATTGAAAGATTCCCCAAATTGTGAATGCGGTCAGCGGGACACGGTGCATCACGTTCTCTTCCGGTGTCCTCTCCTCGACGAGGCTAGAATCCATATGGAATTCAAGCTGATAAGTAGGGGGGGGAACTGGCCGGGAGAATGTAAAGAGCTGGTAACGAATGCAAGGAACTTCGAAGACTTTGTCGAGTTCGCTCAAGAAGTCGCAGTGATAAGAAGGACTAGACGTACAAGTAGAGGTCCGCCTCCCCGTGGCAGGGACGGGAACTTATCTACCTAGTAGATAAGGCTAAGTGACCATAGGCACCGGTTTTGGCGCTATGCGCTTGGTGCGGTGGCTAAGAGTGTGCGTAATAATAATAATAATAATTCTTCTTCTTACATCTAGTAAGAGAGGATGTATTGCGATTTTCGAATTTGTGTTTTTTTTTTTTAACGGAAATACATGTTTTGGCGTACCTATTGACTATGGAATGAAATGTAGCGAATGGCCTATATGTGAGCTTGTGTATGACAAGTGTTCGTGTATAACTGCATATAGATTTTCACTAATACATAACAATTCTTCTTTCTAATATTTATTTGTTTTCTTCTTTTTTTTTGTAATTTAAGACGCGTCAACATCTATAGTCATTTGCCCCCGAAGCCTTCTCAGTGCACTGCTGGCGTCCGGACAGTGTTCTCTCGTTACAGACAACACTACCCATCATCGGACAGTGAGCTGTTGTAGAAGCTCCTCGCTAGTCCAGCGTGCTACCGCTGAGCTATAATTATAATCATTTCCCTTTTTATTTGTATAATTAAACTAATAATTATTAATGAACACTTGCCATCTTTACACTTTTAATATGTTGTGGACTGTGCCACTTACTACTAATTGTGATGGATACAAGAAATTATGTATATTTTTTAATTGAAAAAAATTATGAGATAAAATGCGAGCTTGGTGGCAAAAGGGGTAACCCAGGTAGAAGAAATACAGTTAGAGGAAAAGTTCATGAACCTTGTTAGCATTGTCTACCCCCTTCTTCTCACAGGGGAAGATTTGAACGAACAATTAGAAGACATTTCTTCAAGACAGTCTGAACAGACATTCAAGCCAGAATACTTTGCTTCGGGAATTGCTCTCTTAAACTCAGTGCCAGTGATAGTGATTTGCCTTTATTCTAGATAAACATCTGATTTATTAAGATATAGTTGTGATATTGTAAAGTACTTAAATTTGCTTAGAGAATAATATATTTATTTTAAAAACAGTGGTGCTCTCTTGATTATTACTAATACTTCTCTCTTAAACATATATAATCACAAGCCCCCTTACTCGAGCTCTCGTGCTACACAAGCTACCACTACACTATGTAGTGGAAGGACGAAATCGAAAAATAATAGTTTAAAGTTTAGAATATTTTATAGTATCCAAAATTGTATTTTTGTTAATATTCTATAATTATTTTAGTGCTGTGCAAGTACCTTCAAAAAGAGTGTATTGTAGACCAGGTATCTAGGTTAAAATAGAAAAACAAAGGCACAAAATCCCGTTAAAATCTTTTGTACATGAAAATTCCCCCGCTAGAGAGAGAGAGCAATTCCAAAGAATAGGGTCTAACATTAGCTTTCAAAGAGTAAAGAGTACACAGTCTCACTTCAGCCTTCAGACAACTAAGTCGTAATTCTGCTTCCAAAGCCAGAACAGTACACTTCAGGAATTGCTCAGTGCAAATGATAGATATTTGCCTTTATTCTAGATATACTTCTGATTTATAATTGTGATAATGTAATGTGCTTAAATTTGTTTAGAAAATAATATATTTATTTTAAAACCAGTGGTACTCCTCTTGATTATTTCTTAATACTTCATTCTCTTTGAAAACTTGCATACTTACAAGCCCTTTTTCTACAACACCGCTCGTGCCACTACAAATACTCATCATACCAGTACATTACAACTACAACAACAACACACTTAATACATTTCATAATAGCTAATGAATAGCTAAAGACACCATGTCTAGGAAACGTATTTTAACTGAAAATTATAAATTCCTTGGAGAAATTTTTGTGGACGATTATCATATCAATTTTTATTTTGTTCCATTAGTAATAAATGGCCAAATACAAAATGGCGGACTTCTATTGGATCTTCGTAATTCTGTTTTGCTTTTTATTTTTAACAATGGAATGCAAAATTCTGAGTTTTTTTTTTCTAATTACCTTAAATATTATATTTGTTTTAGGATTATTGCACTGCGACCTGAAAGATCTATTGTGCCCCCCCGGAGCCTTCTCCAATGCACAGCCGGCCTCCAAACAGTGTTCTCTAGCTACAGGCAAGACATGCTGCTGGATTCAAACCTGGAACCTCCGCGTTGCTAGTCCACCGGGCTACCACTCAGCTAATCCCTTCCTACTCCCTTGGCTTTCGCCAGTTAACTAGGGACGGAGACCCTAGTTTGTGTACTGTTTTGTCCTTGTCTTAAAGTGTAGAGTCTAGAGTGTATTGTAGTTCTGAAGTGCATGGACTGTTCTGACGAAGTGCATGGAGTACTGAGCTGTGATAACCCGTGTGGCCGCTACTCCCCAAGTAACTGCATGCACAAGATACCCCTTGCGGGCAAATATTATATTTAAAAATAACTTTATTTTTTGCATTTTTTTTTTTTTATAAAAATTTTTATTGCACAATTCGTTAATTTATAAAATACCTACGAAGGGAAAATTAGTAAAAAAAAAAAATTCTAAAATAGATTTTTCATATAAATAATTAGGCATAAATAATTAACCATTCACAGTGTAGAAACGAAGATGTTAAATGTGGGCGTGGTCAACATGATAATTCTAAAGTTCTGATTGGCTTAACACGTATCCGCATTTAACATTTTCAATTCTACACCGTGATTGGTTAATTATTTATAGATAATTATTTCTTTAAAAAAAAAAAAACCAGTTTAGAATTTTTTTTACTAATTTTTCCTCAGGAGGTATTATTTCATAAATTATCGAATTGTGCAGTAAGAACTTTTTATTTAAAAAAATCCAAAAATCCCATCATTTCTAACATAATATTTAGTGTTTTATATAATTAATGTCAGCTATATAGAAAAATAACTCGGAATTTTTATACCATTGCTAAAAAAAAAAAAAAAGGCAAAACAGAATTACGAAGATCTAATAGAAGTGCGCCATTTTGTACTTGGCCGTTTATAGTAATTGAAGAAAACAAAAGAGATATACTGTTCACAAACATACATAACATTTTCTTTAAAACAAAAAAAAAAAAACACGACTTTTTTTGGACTCAGGGGACCTGGGAAACGTGGATTTCCAGTGAAAACTCAATTTCGAAAATTTAGCATGATCGCGAGAAAATAATAATGGCTTTAATATAATTTATTTAAAAAAAATCTATTTGAAACAAATTATTTGGTATAATGTTTAAAAATAAAGTGTAAAAAAAACCCTTTATGACTTTTGGTTGAGATCGTGTCAGTAGTGTGTTATAAAACGACGTTTCGCCCACTTTTCAATAGGCTTCTTCAAGGTAGTGAGTGTTATGATTAATGCTGAAACAAGATGGAAGAATGAAATAGAAAAATAATAGTTTTGAAAAATAGTTTAGAATATTTTATAGTTTGAAAAATATATAATTTTTTTAATATATTAAATAGTGAATTTACCTTCTAAAAGAGTGTATTTAAGAGTCAGGTATACTATAATCTAGGTTATTGCTATTAGGGAAACAAAGGCACAAAAACCCGTTAAATTAATACAATGCTACTTGGCCAATTGTTTTATTAAAAAGGGCATTCCTTCAGACAGTCTGCACTCTGCCTTCGAACAAGAACAGTCTGCATTCTGCTTCAAAAGCCAGAACACTTCAGGAATCGTTCAGTGCCAGTGATAGATATTTGCCTTTATTCTAGATAAACATCATTTTATTAAGATATAGTTGTGAATATTGTAAACCATTTAAATTCACTTAGAGAATATAATTATTTTTAAAACAGTGGTAATCTCTTGATTATTACTAATACTTTACTTATCTCAAACATACATCATACAAGCCCTTTTACTAAACCTCTCAAGCCACTACAAATACATATCACCATTACATTTCAATGGCAAGAAGTATGGTGGATAGTGCACAGCAGTCCTGAAGTACTGTAGTGCCAACTTTAGAATGGAGCTCCACTAGAACATTAAAAAAAAAAAAAAATCAAAAGAGAAGTGATGAACCTAAAAAATAGTTGAAGGTTTGAATCCAAGCACGGTTATACTATCTAGAAGCATCCATAATTCATTGCAATATTGCCTGGACGAGGAAACACCACGCGAAAAGCTCCAGAAAACCGATGACCACAAAAGTTACAAATAAATGTGAGGTACCTTTATGCAGTTAAAATATATGGAAGTCTTCGTTTCAGATATGGTTAGAAATCTAAACACAATGTAAAAAAACACTCCATTTTATTTCAAACACATGATATTTCCGATGAAAACTCAATTTCGAAAACACAAAACAACCACAATACTTCCTGTTAAAAAGCACTAAAAGACAGTGAAGTATTAGTTAAAATTATTTTCAATATTACTCTTAACAATGAAACTATAAACCAAAGTTGACTATTTCTAATTATTCACGTAATGATGATAAGGAAATTCCATCATGCAACACCAGGTTATTAAGTTGAAATAACCTTATCGCTCAAAGTTTCGCAAACTGACCTTGCCAAGACACCTGTTTACACAAATAAATCTATGATAACCTGTTTTTTTTATAATTTTGTAACTTTTTTGTATGTTCGTTACACTGATATTGTTGGATTAATGATGGTAATTAACTAACTTGTTATTTTTAATAGTCCTCATGGTAATTGGTTAAATAAATAACTTATTCTAAGGATAGAATCTATTAATGCTCATTAAAAAGAAATGTGCCGTGACGCCATCTACCTTCAACGTGAGATCATTTTGTACTATGTGCAAAATATCTGATTTAAAATATTCGTACAACTTGCATTTATTGCGTATCTTATGAAACTATATTACAAATTATTTCAAACTTCTATATTTTACACTATTTTAATAGTTGCCCTCAATATTGTACACCTGGATGAATTTATACTCTAAAGAATGTCAGGTTAGTGGTTAGCGTAAAGTCCCAGCCAGGAACCTCTTAAATCAATTTTCTTCTAATGAAGTTTCAAAAAAATGTAATATATTTTTATATAAATAGTTACTATTATTCGTCTGTGGGGAGGGGCTATACCCTACGCTATTCAAAGCCCCATTAGCCTAGAGCCTAGAACATAATTCAGTCCCGCATCTAACTCACCTAAGATTCACCGGAGTCCCAATAAATCGGTCCATAACTTTAAAGGGAAATAGCCTAAGTTCTTCCACAGGCAACCTATTCCGGACCAAAGATCCTGAACCTAATTTCCTCACAGTCCCAAGCAATCTGTCATAAGATGGATGGGAGTTTCCATCTCTGTCTCAAAGACTCTACAAAAAAGGTTTGGCACGAGGTGTCACGTAAAGGTGTCTTCTTAAACCGCAATGTCCAATAAGGGATCCAACCAGATACCTGAGAGAAGTCCGTGAAAGACACAGTAACGTCTCACTAATAGTCCTGTCCTCTAAGAGCATCTTCGATTGCCGAACTATTAAGCTCATCCATAGAAATGAATGCCATGATACCATCCATGACTGGAGATTGACAGACATATGTCCTAAGATACACCAACAGTAGATTCGGGAACAATGAAAGAAAAAGAGGCGCCTAATTTAACAAACCTATCCACCTCCTCATTCCTTGAAATTCCCATATGGCCTGTACCCATATTAGAACTATATCCTTCAAGGAAGAAGGCTCTTCCAGTCTTCTAGAAGACACATGAACGCAGCTTGACTGTCCGAGTAGATACAAACATTTTTCAAGTTAGTGTTACGTACCCCACATCCAAAATACTACAAAGAATAGCATGAACCTCAGCCTGGAAAACAATTGTCCCCATCAATAGACACTGCCAAATGATGACACTGCTCTTAGATTTACTATCCATATGGAACAGTCCCGTTTAAGACTGGAGATAATTATCATCAGAGACATTTTCCGTGGTAGCCTGCTTCATTTTGTGGTCATCGACCGGTTTCGGGTATTCGCCCATCTTCAGAATGCGTTTTTCAGACAGTGTGACAACACAGACTTGCACAGAGCAAATTCAGTTTCAGTCAGGAAAGGCCCCGAACCCTTCTGCGGCTTGTCCAGGAGCCTCATTCAAACTTCTATCAGGGGGTGGATAAAAGATCAGCGTCTGCGTTGGTGGGAGGGAACACCAGGACAGAGGCAGGCAAAGCTCTTCATTAAAAGACATTTGCCTAAATTTACCAGAGACCTACTGAGCCAGACCCGAAGGGATATAAGGTTAATTGTGGGTCTACTAACAGGGCATTGTAGGCTGAACAACTTGCGGATAGTGCGATATGCCGATTCTGCAAGGTAGAGGAGGAGACCCCGGCGCACATCCTTTGTGAGTGCGCCGGCTGGCGAGGATTAGGTTTCTTCAATTGGGGACGGGCAATCCCGAAGCTGAAAGCTTCATGACGGAGCCGCTCTCAGCTTTGCTAGGATTGATTAGGAGGGCAAGGCTGGGGGCTGTTCTGTAACTAAGGGGATCTACAATAGACCTCAATTTGTAGGTCGCAGTGAAATGAGGCTCGACCCCCCCCCCCGCTTCTATTCTATTCAGTCAGGAAAACGCATCCGAAACTCTCGAAACCGGTCGATGACCATAAAATGAAGCAGGCTACCACGGAAAATGTCTCTGATACTTTCCAGCTCTGCGGAACCAACCACCACAACTATTGGAAGTAATTATCAGTTATCACAACCAGACGGACTCATTCGTAACCAAACTTCCCTAAAAGTAATATATGAATAGTTAATAAAACGCAAAATAATGCTTATTTTTCAGATGGGCTTAACGCCTAACTAACAAATTAGTTAGTGGATGGAGGGGCACCTACTTTACTATTACCATTTTTAAACCCCTATGGCGCAACACCCATGAAGAGCCAGGACTTGCCAGACGGCGATTTGAATAGGGGGGGGGGAAGCATGCCACAGTTCCCACGCCGTTTAGTTCCGGCCTTCGCTACCTAGGGCGCTACTAACTGTAGTATCCCACTTTTCATCACGATGCTAGGTAAACACCGACTTTGCCCTCATGGGAATACCATTTTTAAACTAATATAAAATTTAGCAGCTATTCGCTGGACTCGAACTGGGGACCTGCTAAATTACAAGCCTATGCTCATAACCACTATACCAAACCCGCCTCTATATGATACTTAGTATAACAAGTTTAAAGAAAACCGTTGGTAACACTGGAAAATCTAATTTTATTAAAGTACTTCAGCCCCATTAACTTTAAGTGAAATTTAGGCATATATTATTGTAGAGTAAATATAGCCTCAGAGACAATGTCCGTGGTAGCCTGCTTCATGTTGTGGTCATCGACCGGTTTCGGGCGTTCGCCCATCTTCAGGATGCGTTTTTCAGACAGTGTGCCAACACAGACTCGTACAGAGCAAACTTAGTTTTCACACTGTCTTAGTTTTCATCATGAAGATGGGCGAACGTCCAAAACCGGTCGATGACCACAAAATGAAGCAGGCTACCACGGAAAATGTCTCTGATGCTTTCCAGCTCTGCGAAACCAACCACCACAATAAATATAGCCTCTTTCGCGATCTCTAATGCCAATGATATTACATAAATTGTTTTGTAAATAATACTGTTAATAGACTCTGATTTTTATAATGAACATTTATGTTTAATTGTTGTGATGGTTGGTTCCGCAGAGCTGGAAAGCATCATAGACATTTTCCACGGTAGCCTGCTTCATCGACCGGTTTCGGGCGTTCGCCCATCTTCAGGATGCGTTTGTCAGGCAGTGTGATAACACTGACTTGCACAGAGCAAATTCAGTTTATACACCAGATTCAGTTTATACATTTCGAGGATATGTATACTCTATACACACGTATACGAAACCGGTCGATGACCGCAAAATGAAGCAGGCTACCATGGAAAATGTCTCTGATGCTTTCCAGCTATGCGGAACCAACCACCACAACAACTATGGAGCTCTAGTGAGGCTAAGTATCTTAACAATTTTTTACAAGTATTACAATTTATATTTAAATTGTTATTAATAAAAATAAGGGATGGCACAAATAATAAATCCATACTTTTCCCATCGTTTAAATAGACGATATAGGAAAGGAAGTGTGTGAATAGATCTTCGATCAGCTATGGCTCTAACCTGCCTTGTTGAGCAATGATTTGCTTGTGAAAGGTTACAGATATACCCAGATTAGCATGTACTTGAGTGGCCATAGAATGAGAAAGAAAAAAAAAAAATTTAGAAAATGGAATAGCTAAGTGGTTAGCATACTGGACTACCACGCGGAGGACCTGGGTTCGAGTCTAGCTATGCTACCCTTAGATCTTTTTCTTCCTAGGAGCATCTACAGCTTACCGGTCCTGTGATGGACAGTGTTGTCTATAACGAAAGAACACTGTCCGGAAGCCGGCAGTGCACTGAGAAGGCTTCGGGCGCCAATGACCATAGATATTGACGCGCCTTAAATTAAAAAAAAAAAAAAAAAAAAAAGATTAGAGGACGCTAATGACTGCCGTAGCCGATACGACAAACAAAAAAATAAATAATAAATAATAAAAATAAATAAATGTTCATTCAATTTCCTTGAGAATTGTTTGAATAAAAAATAAATAAAAAAAAAAGTAATAAATTATTAAAAAAACAAAAAGAGGAGTAGAAATAATTATCCAAGCACATTAATTATTCAACGCTTTATTACCTATTCAAAGTGAAAGAATATATTTATATTCATATATATAATATAACAAGGTGGAGGGAAAGTGAATGCATCCGCCATTTCAATGACATTGTATTTATATAATTAAACAAGTAATCAAATTTTTTGTAAATGTAAAAATATTTTATACATAAATATATAAAATTTTCTACAAATATATATATATTTTATTCATATATAAGATCGTATTATATTTCTATCTTCTTGCTGAAGGAGAAAATATTGTGAGAACATATAACGATATTGTGAGAAATTATGGGAATTCAGTTTTCATAGGAATATATAAATATGACGTGAGGTGAATAATGCAAAAATTCTTATAGTTTTGTAATGACATAGCAATGTCAAAGCCTTCACAAAATATAACAAAAAGAAAGAATAATTTATAACTAGTGGCCCCACAGCCGGCCGCTGCCTTTTCAAAATACAAGGGTATCAAAGAGAAGCACCGATAAAACCCTGTTTATTGAACAGAAGTCACCTGGTCTTTGAAAATCACCGATGGGCGACCAAATCTGGCCACTGACCTAAATCACTGGTCACCGACCTAACCAAGGTCGCACAAGTTCGCATGCTACTAGAGATGTCTTAATGTGAGAACTTACTTACACACTTGACAGTGTGTGTGAGTAAGACTAATATAAATTTAGCCCCACTGGAGGAGGGGATTATTATATCAGTATCATTTTACACAAGCAGTTATACTTGAGTTTCGAGCGCATCCCTATACAAGGTTTAACTTATAATTATTTTCATAGTTGTGTATATTAGTTTATTTATTATAATCATTTTAAATTATTTGTTATTTAACTCTTAAAATTATTTATTTATTTTTATCAAATCATATTAATTGTAGTTTATTTATTTATTTATTTATTGCTTATAAGTTTAACACTTGTAGCAATGAGTTGCCCTCATTATACTTTCAATATACAATTACAATATCAGTATTACAATATAGTGTGTATATACATAATATTTCAAATAAGAAAATAATAATAATAAAAATTATATAAAAAAAATGAAATTAAATCATAATAATGATAATAATAATAAAATTAATAAATATTATTCATAGTAATATTATAAATAAAAACAACAAAGTGAAACAAATGAAATAAACGAAATTCCAAAAGAAAAATAAAATAAAATATTGACAGCTCTTTGTCTAAATATTCTAGAAAGGTACAATAAAATATAATATAAAATAATACTAACTATTCTGATAAAATAAATGAAATTCAGCACCTGCGTAAAATAATGACAAATAAAAAATAAATAAATAAATAAATAAAAATAAAATAAAAAAAGTTGAAGACAATAGATATTAAAACAAACATATATCTGACTTAATCTAATTGTACTAAAGAGTTTCGGAGTTTTAAACTACATATTAATTGTAGTTACCATTAGGCTCATTCAAATTATTGTTAAAATATATTCTATTTTTTATAAATTCAGTGTTAGTAATTCAAGCAATAACTCTCTAAACTAACTTCCGCCTAATTAATCCCTCTTCAAGACATCTAACTTCATATCTCAGGAATCACGACAATTGATTCCACTACAGTTTTTATTTGATAAAATTTCTACCAAATTCGGAATGTACGAGTATATTAAATGTTTATTTCTTTCTTAAAACTTACAGATTGTTGAATCATACATTATACTGAAATGGCAGATTAGATGGGAGGCTCTACTTTATTGATTAGCATTTCTTACGTTCCTTTAGTGCAGGGCAGGCAACATTCTATTACCACTAGAACGAACACAAATAATGTTGACCTAGTTTTGTGAGAAACAAATGGAAAAGGTTTACCAGTTTGTAAGGAGAATCCGGTAGTAAAGGCAAACTATAGGAACTACATACAGTATTACCTCTCACACGCAGGAAAATAAAATCACCTTTTGGCAGGGTTTACCCACTTAATGCGTAAGTTTGCAAACATCGTAACAACATTTCCGTTACGTTTTTTTTTAATGCTTTGTTTGAAACGTTCACACGACTCTCTCTTACTGCAGCAATTATTATCATTTATTATAATTGATAAATTTTATTTTAACACCATTTTTTTTTTTAAACATTTCTCCGGGAAAATTAATTTCAGGGAAGTTTTGGAGGAGGAGTGGTGGGCTTAGGTTTTCCTCTAAAGTGCTATATTAGTTTACTATACAATTCTGACATCTAAATAATATTAATTAGACTTTAATTAGTTGTTGAAATTGCGAATTTAAAAAAAAAATCGGATGACCGGAAGTGCGTTTTTTTACTGAAATGGCTACAATGATTTTCTTTTAAAGTAGATATGTGTACTATACATATAATACACACATTATTACTATACATATAATACAACTTTTATTTGAAACATTTCTCCTGATAATGTCATTGAAGGGGGTTTTTGGGGAAGGGGTAGGGTTATGTTTTTCTCTAAAATGCTATCATAGTTAATAATAACAATTCTACCGTCTAAACAAAATTAATTAGAAATAAAATAGATGGCCAAAATTCCGAGTTTCAAGAAAAAATTAGTAAACCGGAAGTGTGCTCTTAATGAACATTTTTTTTTCAATTTGCGACCAAGTACCTTACAACGGATACGAATGTGTATAACTCACGCATTCAGGTCAACGATTACAACTTTGAAAGGGTTCGCGTATTTAAATACCTGGGATTGGCGATAACGGCGGATAATGATATAAAACAGGAGGTAAACCAGAGGCTCATGTCCGCCAATAAATGCTACTATGGGTTCCTGAGGCACATGAAAAACCATAATCAGTCCAGGACCACAAAATGTAATCTGTACAAAGTGCTAATACGCCCTGTTCTGACGTATGGAGCGGAAGCATGGACCATGACCAAAGCGACAGACCGAAAGCTACTCGTCTCTGAAAGAAGGATTTTTAAGAAAGATATTTGGTCCAGTCCAGGAAAATGAACAATGGACGATACGTCGCAATGAGAAATTGGCAAGGTTGTATTCGGAAGTGGATGTTGTTAAATACATCCAGCTGGCAAGACTGCGATGGGCAGGCCACGTTGTTAGGATGAAAGAAACTGCCATCCCCAGAAGAATGCTGTTCTGTGAACCGGAAGGAAAAAGAAAGGTTGATAGGCCGAAAATAAGATGCAAGTCAGCTGAACGTCCGGAATTGCTGGATCGCGAGTGGTAGGGTTATGTTTTTCTTTCTTAAATCATAGTTAATTATAACAATTCTACCATCCAAACAAAATTAATTAGAAATAAATTAGCTGGCCAAAATTCTGAGTTCCAAGAAAAATTAGTAAACCGGAAGTGCGCTTTTGCTGAACATTTTTTTTTTCCAGTTTTCGACGAATTTCATTATTGTGGTACTACAAACTATTAAAATTTGTCAATTACAATTTTGAAAACTGGAGTAAGAGAAAGTTGTGTGAGTGTTCCACACGAGATTTTTTTTTTTTTTTTTTTTAATTTAAAATACGTCAACATTTATAATTAAAAGCGGCCAGAGACTTTTCAGCGCATTACCAGCTTCTGGATGGTGTTCTCTCGTTACAGACAATACTTGCCCATTACCGGAAAGTGAGCTATAGAGGGTTCCTGCCTGATTTTCGAGAAAATCGCAAAAAAAAAAATGAAAAAAAAAAATCCATTCGATAAAATGATACTTCCGGTTGATGAATTTTTTTTTTGACGGATAACTTCCTGTTTATGTACAACATACAAACATATACATATAACACCATTTTTAGAATCAGTGGGCATCAGAAACGTGTATTTCCGGTATAAATTTAATTTCGTAAATTTAAGATCACGATTGCAATATATGTACTTTTTATTTCCGCTAACCCTCGTTATAAAGTAGGGCATCAAAACATGGAATGTAAATTTATATTAAAAAAATAAAAAACGGATATATTCGCAATATTTCCTCTTTGACAAGTAAGAGAAAGTTAAAATTAGAGTGGGGGAAAAAATAGTTACGCACACAAAAAAAAAAATAGAGGGAATTGAAAATAAAATCTAGTTTCAGGAAGTAGAAAAAAAAAAAGTAACACAGGTAAAAATCTAAAAACGATAATATATGATATAATAGGTGAATGTAGAGTAATATACATAGTAATAAAAGTAGGGGAGCCTCTTGTGTTCTGCTCTCTCACAAGTTACGTAATAAGTAGGGGCTGTGTGTGAAAGTAATGTAGCTTGCCCAACCCGTGTCCTTGGCGAGGGTCTCCTCTCTCCCAAACACACATTACTAATCTCTTTCTCTCTTACTCTCTCTCTGCCTTCAAATGCTTTTTGCTCTCTTGTTAACTTTGTAATAGGACCACTTTTCCTCAACATAAAAACCTTCCTTTTTCATTAAAGGTTCTGATATAGAGATACGTATATTATTTTTATTTACAAGATTGTTAGCACAATATTTATATTGCATTTCACCAGATTGTTGTGTTTCTTTTTCTCTTTTTTTCTTTTTGACTTTTTCTTACTGCAATAAGATTTTCTTACAAACGTCTTCAACAATTTTCTATAAACTTCCTATTAGATTAGATAAGATTGACAAAAGGGGAGGGCGGACCTCATTCCATTGCTAAACTTACAATAAGAGGGTCTATTATGGATCCCATAAAATTATAGCATATCCCCTAGCTTCGCCTTCTCAATCAGGTCTAGCAAAGCTGTGAGAGAATCTAGCTCTGTCATGAAGCTCTCATAGCTTCCGGATTGCTTATCCCCCAGTTGCAAGAAATCTTGTCCTTGTTTGGGCTGGCACACTCACAAAAAATGTGTACCAGGGTTTCCTCCTCGACTCTGCAAGAATCGGCGTAACACGTTATCTGCAAATAATAATTGATGCCAAGTACATGTGCCTATTCAGCCTGAAATAGACCCACTCACTCCTTGGCGCTGCAGCCCCTGTAGGACCTTGGCCTCCATCAACACATCTTCCCAGGCGGATCTGTCCGTAGTTCTCCTCCGCCATTGTCTGATCTAGCCAGATCTTCTCCCACTTTCTCTAGCCATCTCAGTCTTGGCCTACGACCACCAGGGTGGCCTTCATAGGCCTTCCTCGGAGCTCTCCCCTCCTCCATCCGGTGCAAATGCCCTAGCCAACGCAATCTCTCAATATTTATACTTCGGACCAAATCTGCCTCCTGGTATAACGCCATCAGCTCTGCATTCTTTCTGCTTCTGTATGTGCCATTTTCCACTACTGGGCCATAAATAATTCTTAGCACTTTGCTTTCCCAGAAGCGTAGAGCATGTTCGTCAGCTGCAGTAAGCGTCCAAGTTTCGGAGCCATATAGGAGCACAGGTTTGATAACGGTCCTATAAATAACTATCTCGACCTTTCTTGACATATTTCTTTTCCGGAGGAGTTGCGCTTAGCGCCCACAGACACCTGTTAGCTGCTGCAATCCTGTTGCTAATGTCTTCCTTAATTTCGTTTTTGGACTCCCCGCAAGGGGTACCTCTTGCATGCAGTTACTTGGGGAGTGACGCCCCCACGGGTTACCACAGCTCAGTACACCATGCATTCACACTAGAACAGTACACGACACAGCACACAACATCGGCACACCTCCAGACCTCTACATTCATTCAACAGCACACACACACATAAAACACAAAGGCAATGACAGAGTACACCTTAAGGCTACCGCCCCTAAGAGATTCAGGCTAGCTTGATAGCCTTAAGGAGGCAGCCCCTCCATCAAGCTAGGTTACTGCGGGCCAATCCCCCTCATAACCGAATGTATACGATTACGAGTCCATCAACAAATAATAGATCCACTATTAGCCATACGAGTATACCCCTTCGGCTATGGCTCAGTAGGTCACTTGTGTAAATTTAGACAAATGTCTCTTAATGAAGTGCTTAGCCTGCCTCTGTATTGGTGCTCTCTCTCTCTCCCACTTTGATAGAAGTTTGAATTAGGCTCCTGGACAACCCGCAGAAGGGTTCGAAGCGTATAAAGGTATCCTTCAAACCCTCCCTCGCTAGGGGGCACCCGCCCTCTCATTGTCCAGAAACCCCACTTAAACTTCGTATACTAACTATGAAATTTGCACTAAATATTTAGATTCATGTAGGCCTATCAGTTTTTACACATTCATTTTCTAATAAAAAAAAACTTTTTTTTGTGATTCTTAAGAGTCACGTTAACTAAATTTAAGATTCAACCACTCCCCCCCCCCGTCACAATATTCAGTTATATTAAAAGTATTGTTAATTCAGGTTTAAAGAAAAACCAACGAAAATGCATCTCAAATTGGTTTCTGAGTTATTAGAGATTTCTTGTGAAAGCAACTCGAATAATTTTCTTTAAACTAACTAAACAAATGCCTATCACTTTTATTTATAATATTTTTTATAGGGAAAAATTAGTTTAAGTGCGTTATGAAGTAAATATAACGTTAATTTACCCCGATGCACTCTAAACCTGAACAATGTAAAAAAATTGCACATTTTTTATTCTAACAATTGCAGTATTAATACAATGTTCAAATATCTATGTCAGTGCTAATAACACAGACTTGCCTGATTGAATGTATAAACTGTTTTGACTTTGCGCATTGTTTTATCAAGGACATATCCTGATGATGGGCGATCACCTGGAAACCAGCTCAATGGTGGAGGACCAAATGAAGCAGGATATCATGGGAAAAAAAATGCGCTTGATGTTAAACTTTGTATTACAATGAAATTTTATGAAATTGAGTTTTCAACGGAAATCCAATATTAAGCGTGTATGTGTATTTGAGCAAAAAAAAGGATCTCGAACGAAAAATTGGCAGAAAGTTCAAAACTTTTATATAAATGTTTACCACCACAGTATCGAGTAAAAATATTTCATTCAAAATCCAACCATTTTATAGATTTTTTTCGCATATTTCTCGGTAACGGAATTAACGGTATTCTTTTAAAGATCGTTTATTATTTACATAATTAAATACTTATCCCTTTTATAAGTAACATTTCGTTTGGAGAACACTGATTTTTTTGGGGAAGTTTTGAGAGAAACAGTGATGTTAATATTTCAAGCAGCCTTGAAGGCACTTTCTTCACACCAAATAGTCTCAAGGCTGGTGTGTGAGGGACAGCCTAACTGCTCTAACCGAGGTGGGTGTTCGGAATAAGCTGATACTTACCTGGGTGCTGGGACATGCGGGGTTTCTGGGCAACGAAAAGGCAGATGCCCTAGCGAGGGAGGGGTCGAAGGATACTTTTATAGGCCCGGAACCTTTCTGCGCATTGTCCAAGAGCTTAATTCAAACTTTTATCAAGGGCTGGATAGAAGAACAGCGTCTGCAATGGTGGGAGAAAATGCCAAGACAAGTGGCAGGCTAAACTCTTCTTTAAGAGACATTTGCCTAAAATTACCAAGTACCTACTGAGCCTTTGCCAAAGGGATGTATATGGCTAATAGTGGGTCTATTAACAGGTCATTTTAGAATGCTCCAATTACTTCTTGCAGATAACAAGTTACGCAGATTCTTGCAGGGTGGAGGAGGAAACCCCGGTAAACATCCTTTGTGAATGTGCCGGCCTAACGAGAGGGTAAGGTTTCTTCAACTGGGGGCAGACAATCCCGAAGCCACAAGCTTTATGAGGGGGCCACTCTCAGCTTTGCTAGGCCTGATTAAATGGGTGAAGCTGACGGATGTCCTATAATTTTGGGGGGATCCACAATACACATCTATAATGTAGGTCGCAGTGGAATGAGGCTCGCCTTCCATTTCTGCCAATCTAATCTAATATTTCCATGGCAATTACTACTTCAGTACATCTTTATGGTTTTTGCCACACGCATTAGAAGCATTGCTAGAGTAAGATGAAAATTAAGAAAACTAGGTTAACCGGAAATGCCGATTTCAGAGAATATGTTTCTGAGTTTATTGGATTTTTTTTTTTCGAAAACCGTTACCATGATTATCTTTAGATTTGAAACAGGGGTTTTCGGGGAATCTGTGACGTTACATTTCATATGTGTTTGGGGTTTGATCTAGCAATGTTTTTCAAATGCCTTTTATGTCCAACTACCAATTAGGAAGTATCCTGGACTGATTGATGACAAAAATATTTTACTATGAAATACACAAGGCCAAAATATGTCCAAATTAGGCCATCGACCATAGATCATAGATACCTTAAAAACATCGGATTGCATACATCGATGTTTGCCACAATCGAACATTGAAATATTTTATTAAAAGTAAAGTAATGCCTACTTATTATTCAGGCGGGCTTAACGTCCAACTACCAACTTAGGTGTCGTGGACGGGGGGCCGAAAGCACCTACTTTACTAATAACATTTTTCAACAAATATAAAATTTAGCAGTTATAACGCTGGACTCGAACTGGCGTCCTTCCACTTACAAGTCCATGCTCATAACCACTACACCAACATCCGCCCCGAAATATTTTATTATAAATAACTAATTTCACACTAACTTCAAATGGAAACTATTAAAAACTGAAAATTAAAGCAAACTGGGTTATTAGGGCAGATTTTTTAAATGATTAGGTTGTTTTAAATAAATAAATAAATAAAAAATTATGATATTATTATTGGTAGTTTGCATTTAGTAATCAGGGCAAATGGTAACCCATGCAACGAACGCAAAAGCAATTCAATAAATAACCTGTACCGGTCAGTGTAACCTAATTTTCTAGTTATCTTTTTTATCGGTACTAGTTAGACGATTTTTTTACTGGCGTAAAAAATCAAAATCTAATCATAAGTTTTAAAAATTTTGAATGAATTTTTTTAAGAATAAATTTCCAAAAAAAAAACAACTTCTTGACCAAAACATCGACCAAAGACTATCGATGATCGATAGCATCGGTATGTCCTACATCGATAGTAAACCATCTTTCCTCGGTTGAACTACCATTGTTATTATCGAACAACGATGGCCATCCCTTAGTACAATTCAAATAATTATAAAATCCGAGGCCAATTGTGAATGCAATGTAAGTACCGCAATACATCTCAGTTTGGCGGTCCAAGCCTAAAATTAATCACTTAGCTAATCGTGTCAGTCCTTCTTTACTAACCATTGCTTAGAAAGCTTCGCCCCCTCTTTCCTGATATTCACTACAATACATCGTATCACGCATGCGAATCTGTTGGATATATAGGAGAGATTGTCATGGCCGTGGAAAACAAAAGAAGATAAGAGCTTCCTCCCAATGGAGGTATTCCCTTATAATTTTAATTTATTTTCAGTGGAATGGAGGCTAACTATTGAGGAAGACCCGAGGCCAATGGCGTTTTAATCTTCTGGGAGGATTATCAAGGATGGTGGGAGAGGACAGTGTTTGGATTAAGAGGCAGTATGGAACCATGGAATTTTTTATTATGGGATGTCATTGGCTGGTGGACAAAAGGAATTTTAAGGTCAATGTGGAAGGTTAGATTGGAAATATGGTAAGGAGCATTAGGGATTTTCCGAAGAACTTTGGACTGGAAGGATTGGATTCAATAGGAACTGGAATGCTTGACTGAACCCCAAAACTCGTACCCGTAAGAGTGCGTTTACATCTGACACTTCTATCCAGACACTTATGTCAAGTGCCGGACAGTAAGTTGTGTTACATTGTGACAGAAATTATGTGATATGTGTAGCATGGATATGTGTACGACACCGTCAAAGTTTTGTGTCATGCAATAAATGTCTTAACAGCTTACATTAGCATAACAGTATAGGCTACTTGTGGCCTGTCAGACGGTCATTTGACGATGAAGGCATCAAAAAAAACCAATTGCAGCTAGCGTAATTATTCTGGGGTTATTAGAAAAAAAGCGTTCCGTGTGGATTCGAGAGTGGATTTTGAGACGTGAAAAACAAAAGTGCACAATCAGTTAATGTCTGAATTTACGTTGGAGGATCCAACATAATTCACAAATTTTGTAAAAATGAAACCATCTCATTTCGAAAAGTTAGCTAGTAAAAATTGGGCCTATTGTATGTAAGCAAGACACGTAATTCAGAACAGCTATTAGTGTGCGCGAAAGACTTAGACTTGCAGTAACTTTATGGTTTTTAGCATCGGGTAAGTAGGTTCTGTTGATTGATAAAATGGCTAATTATATAAATTCTTTATTGTTTTAAATATTTTATTTTTAATATCCCATAATTCGGGTTTGTTATGATACATGTCGATTAATTCTTCGACTTCTCTTTTCATCCACCCTCATTTCTCACCAACACTTATGTAGCTATAATAAAAAGTAGACGGTCGGTCAACTAAAGCAATTTTTGTTAGGCGAGTTTGAACTTGTATGTAATAGTGTTTACACGTACATGTGTAGGACACATTTTACTGGCACTTGAACTACATATATCAGACACAAATTTCGTACTGTTTACACATTAGCGACACTTAATGTCCGAGAGAAATTTGTTGCAATAAATGTCAGATCTAAACGTACCATAAGTCCTTAGAAGTGTTGTGAATGTGTTAAATATATATATATTGTTTGTTTTGTATTCTTTTGTTTTCAATTGTTATAAATGTCGGGGCTTGTGCCAGGGTTGCTTACTAAGCCCTCTATTATTTTCATTATTTTTAAATGATGTACATGGATCTTTAGGAGGAGAGATAGAGATCGCTGGGATAAATATAAGATATCTTTTAATACAATTGACAGTAAATAATTTAAATGCACAGTGCAACAGTGGAATGATCAGTTTACATTAAAATATATTGTTTATTACTTTTCCAAAGTTTTTCGAAGTATTTTTTCTTCTTTTTTTGTAACTAAAGTGTATTTTGTAGTGTTTTTTACTAATCAGAAAATTAGTTTACTTATTTTTATTTCCAAAAAATCAGCTTATTATCCTTATACCTGTTTTTGGTTTCTCCCATTTTTTAATCATTTAATATTTTATTATTTATTTGTATTTAATAGCTACAATTGTAATTTTTTTTCCTTTCTTGTTTTATTCATGCTCTCTATTCCATTAATATAGTTTTTTTAACCTTTCTGTTTTATTTTTATATATACAGACTTTTCCAGACGGAATATTATGCCATATCTTAGTATATTTTGTTTTAAGTACTATTGTATTTTGTAAATAAATTTTTGTTTCAAATATATATTTTTTTTTTTTTTATTTATTTATTTATTTAAGGCGTCTCAACATC